>JBBMHQ010091251.1:0-10693 GCA_037834295.1 Postelsia palmaeformis | reverse complement strand
CCCCCCTCGTACTCGATATCATCCATGACTGTAGAGGGACACATTCGGAGAGGGGTGCGGGTGGGTGTACTCGATAGGAGAGATGTGCTCGATTTCATGCATGGCCATGGTGGTATGACGATAAACCCTCGCATCCCTACAATGCCGGGACGGAGCATGTCAGGTTTTCACCGACCAGGTAGGCATATATTACACCAGGCGCCATGCGCCGTTAGGTGTCCGACGAGGCGCATGAAGGATGAGCTGCGTCCTACTGAACTGTTTGTGAGGCGGACTTACATATGGATAACATTCAATCAGTGAATATATTTTTTTCCGGAGGGGGAAAACATTGGAGGTGCCGGGCAGCAGCAGCATCGGCAGTATGAAGGCGTCGGACAGCGGCAGCAGAATATGATATATGGAGGCGCCGGTCAGCAGTAAATTGGGCAGCGGAAGTTTCAGGGTTCTGGGCAGAAGCAAAAACGTCGGTTTATAGGCGGAGGTCAGCGTTGCCAGTAGCAGCAGCAACCATCTCAGTAGCAACGTCAGCAGTAGGAACAGCAGCACTACCAGCTACATTTCGGGGAAGGACTATGGTGCGGCTGGAAACTCCGGAAGTGGGTGGTATCAAAGGGGATCTCCTCGGCTTCCAGAAGCATCGAAGAGGAGAGAAGGCGCATGCGAACGATGTTTCGCCCTCGGGCGCAAGGCCGACATTTTCCTAGCACCGAATGCGTTTGCGGTGACATGCACTACTGATGGAGGCGGCGTCGGCACCGCCAGGCCTTTAGAAGCGCACTACGTTGGCGTGCAGGAATAATATCGGGCGGTGAGGGCAGTGATTCGCAGCAGCGGGACCGGAGGCAGTGTGGGCGGCGAGGTACAGTACTCGGATGGGGCGGCGACGGTATTGGCGGCAGTGAATCACGGCACGGGCACCGACTCATCACAATGGGCCAAGATCGGCATGGGTTGTGGAGTGCAGGGGGTCGGAAAGCAGAGGCGGTCTGACGCAGGAGGTTGAGAAACCTACGACGGAATACATATTTCCTTGACGATCGATATCCATGCGCCGACGACGAGTGAAGAGCAGAGCGAGTGGTTAAGCCTCCATGTGGCGCACTTGACGTGTCTAGGCTAGTGGGACGACATTTGTGTTGGCGGAGATGCCGTGACGCCTACATGGCGTAGGGATATGATTTTTGATTGTGGGTACCGGTAATCCTGCTTGAATCGACTGCGTTGGTAATTTTGTTTTGTTCTACGGCAAGAGGCCTGCTGCAGCGGACAAGTAGTTCTTGATCATTTGTCAATGAATTGGAGATCGACTTTGTCGGTTACGTTGATATAGTCATGTTCTGATTCGAGAACATAGCGGGGGCCATAAAAAAATGTGGCTTTTGTGCCTGGGGTGGCATGTGGCTTCTGATCGTTTAACGTGCTCTAGGAGGGACACGTTGTCACTCTTGGCCACAGCGGAGCGCCCATACGCGATGTTCGGATGTGATTTCGCATGAGGAATTCGGACAATACGATGAGGCCAACCGGGTACAGCGAGGCACGTGAAGATCCTCGCACTTGCTGCAGCAGTGTTAAGACATGAGAGGACACCATGAGTAGACGTCAACGACTTTCGTTACTTCCCTGACCACGCGCACGTTGCCGTAAACTCATGAGACTGTTCGTCAAATGGATACCAAAGTGGCGAGGATTTGTGGGTATCGCGACAGGTGCGGGGGAGGAAGGGCATCTGCAAAGCCGTCGTCAAGTCGACATCTTGCCATACTGTCAAGCAACTGCAGCGTCTGTTCGCTGCCCTCGCAGGACCACTAATGAGCGGCGCTCAGGCCTGTTTGATGTATCTTGAGGACGCCACCAACATGAGCTGGCTGGTCCTTGCGCCGGACATGAGGGTTGTCACGGCTACCTTTGGTTCTGTACTTTTCTGGTGGCCGTCAATTTCAACGGGAAGTCCATAAGCTTTCGCATGGGCCATGCCTCATTACATACCAGCAATAAATACAAGCGCCTGGTAGCCGATAGCAGCATCCACCGCGAGTTCCCCCCCGTCGACGGTTTAACGCACAATGGGCGGGGGGGCGGAAGCCGGTTCGTGTTGCCGAAGGTGGGATCCCAGCGCTACTTCCGCTTCAGGGCATGTTAGATCATGTGTAGGATCCCATCAAGGCTCTTCATTGTGCACGCACTCGGCAAAAACTATGCACGTGGGGATGCGACGCCCTCAACCTCATGGCGCGGGTACCTGTTTCAGAAGTTTCACGAGAGGTCTTAAAGGGATCACGTGCTGCCGTACATGGTACGTGTGCGCCACGAGGCCAAGTCAACGGGCAAGTCGGAGCCGAAGGGGGAACTCTGTTCCTGCCCGAGCTCTGGCAAAGACCACGCATCGGACTGCATCAAGATAATACTGTCATTATCAGCCATCACGATCCACTCCATCGAAGTGCCTTGGGGCTACCTCCGCTCGATATTAATAGGGGTGTGGCACTGACGGAGGAGCCTCAATGGCCGGGCCACCATTCTTATCAAATAAAAGGGGCTGGCAATGCCCCAGGCCCACGGGTTCCGTCACGGGTAGGAGCTGTGAGTGTCCCAGCCTATTAACCGCAAGCGCCACGCGACGTCGACGTGTAGTGCGAGGTGTCGTCGCCATTGACCGCTCCATCGCCGGAGTGCTCGCCTCGCCCCTGCCTGCTGCGTCGTCGGTGCCGCAGCAGCAGGAGTCGACAGTGACCGGTGCATCGCGGGAGTCCTTGTCTGTATCCCTGCTCTCGTTGCCATCCGCAACCCCTGGATCACCGTAGTTCGCGCCCGCGCCTCCACCTCCCCCCGTCGGAGGCGCCGGTTTGGAGGTGTCAGTACCATCTCAACAACAATCACAGGTTTAGCTCATGGTGAGGTGGTCGTTGTCGCGGAAGCAGGGGCACCTGGACCAACGGCATGGCTTCGTGTCCATGGTGGCCTTGCGGGGGGGTATCGGCATGGACACTGCCGACCAGCCCCCGGCGCATATGTCCCCCCCTGAACTGCATTCAGATCCCGCGAGTGAGCTGATATTGCTCGCCTTATATCGTCAAGCATGCGACGGTTCATTCGCAGATGTTTGTTGACAATCGATCCATGTGCGCTGAGTGCGGTTGTCTGTGCCGTGCGGGAACGTTGGGTTTGTGGTTGGACAAGAGAGGTCATGGCAAGTATTGACGAAGTAGCCCAACGTGATACCAGCCAAAACGGTTATTCTTTGTAGATTAATGGATTTGGTAGAGTGCCTGACCACAGTTAGGGTGAATCTCTATCTTAGAACGCCTCTATGTCGGATTCAAGGCCTAATTGGAAGCGAGAGTTAAGGAAAAATGGATACCTTGACGGCTGAGTTTCTTATGTACCGCTCTCTCATCCCCGAAAAAGATTCGGTAGAGAGTGGGCGGAGGGGGGACCAGTTAGCAAGCTAGATATGTCTGGACTCCCCTCGTAGATATAACAGATGAGCTGGGAACTTGATATGAATGGCTTTTGTATTAAGATACCAGGTAGCTGCTTAGCATTGGCACAGTATTTAGGTGGAATGTAGGATTGCCGTCTTGCAGTCGCATTGAGCGTGCGTCATGACGTCTGGGATTAAAGTTTTTGGCAACAAAATTTATGACGACAAGTTAGATTTTATACCGGAAGAGGGTCTTTGGGATTGCTGGTTTCAACGATTATTCATTATATAATGTGGACTTGTTGTTATAACCTTGGCGATAATCTATGTATCATTTTCGAGATGTGCCGTCTCATCTGGTATTTTGCGATACTGTAATAGGGACCTGCTATAAAGCGCACCGAGTGGGCAGGCTGTTGGTTGACGTTGGCGGTCTTACACAAGTCGTTGGAGACTAGTGTTGTACTAGTGTGACGATGCATTGTGATTTGGGATGATACTTCGAAGCTTCGGGGTAGGTGGGTGCTCTCTCTGCATGGAGCAGTTGGTGATATTACGGGGAGCCATAGTTAATAAACAGGACCTGGAGTCCACACAAAAGCCTTTATATTTACCTATTTTTGGTAACAATATTTGGTCCTATTAACTGTAGTCCTCCGTAATAGTACTGGAAGAAGACCTATGTGTGGTACATACCACCTGCTTGTATGCATAGGAGAGGTGTAGCCGGTGACGAATAGGTGCGACTGCGATCTACTGTGGTACGTGGCATACGTTTGGATAAAGGCGGTGACAGCAAAGGTGCGGCTGGCACTCGTGTTGTGTGCGTGTCCCAGAGCTTGCGAGAACAGGGTGCACATCCGTGTATATTTCGTGTGCTCTCTTTACCTACAACATAGCGGCATGCAGCTCGGTAATGTAGGACACGTTAGATATCAGCGTGTATACAATCAAATATCAACAAAATAGTGTATGGGGTTCAGAAACAAAAACCAACGCAAAGTTGTCCGACGGCATCGGTTATGGGGAACATGAATGCAGGCGGGCAGAGCCCTTCGGGACGGACGGCCCACCATTGTGGACGTAATTCGTGCGTATGGCTCCGATACCGGATGCTGCCGTGGCACGTCTTGCAGACGTGCCTTCAACCATTAGTGGAGTCACTGCTGTCGCAAAATATTTCGCCCATCCCCGAAAAAGTAAACACAGTAAACCAACAAGCTTCGAACGGGGGGCCTTGACAACCTAGCCGATATACGGTACACTCGAGTGTGTACATTCAAACAAACTATGATTTTTTGGCTTGCCATCCGACAAGTATGTTGTGCTAAGTCTTTCTATGTTGTGCGCTTGTAGGTATTACATGTGTTTCAGTGATACACTGAAATGTTGGTACGTCTTGACATCCGAAATAGCTGGATTCTCGTCGCTTGCTGCATTACTGTTTCAGCGCCGCGGGATTGTTGCAGCGCAATAGTGCTTAGAGGAGGATGTTACGGCGCGAGACATCTGCTCTAATCAGCGTCAAGCCTCAGATCTTTTCGATGGGCAGAGGACGCGCTATGACTAGCTCCTCTGGACGAATCTTATAGGGGCAGGAGGGATCCCCGATGTGGTAATGTCTTCAGTCCCGTGTAAATAACCAGTAAAGAGGTAACGGAACAACCCGGTGTTTACTAAACACCACCAAGTGAAGAAACAAAGTCAAAGCCGAGTGAGCTGTGATATTGGTTCTATTGATACCCAGTCCCTTTGGGCCTGCCTTGCCCGTCGTACCCGTCATCGTGTCTGCGGTGCCTCTTCCATTTCCCACTCTGGCTGCTTACAACTACCGCATTGCACCGATCGACTTTCTACGTGTCCCGACTATTACTGCACAAAGGCGCTTCTCGAACTATCAAACAACAGGTGAGCCGGCCTCAGAGACATAACGAGCGCGGGTCCTTTTTAGCGTCTGAGAGCTGTACCCTGCTCTAGCATGTTGAACCCAGGTTGATCGAAGAGCGTTGCAGGGGATCGGAGTGTTTGCAGGGGATCGTAGAGTTTGCAAAAACGGTGGAATGATATCATCGTGCTCAGGCTTGCGTTATTTCACACTTACCGTCTACCTCACACTAACACGTACCAGGTATGTGTAAACCCACATGTCTTCTTGCACAGTTTGTATCCATATACATGTATGCAGCCACGTTCGTACGCATGTGTGAATCTACATGTTTGTTTTTGCCTCCCTGACATTATGGCCAACCTTTCAATGCTGCTATGTGTGCACGCTGCCAATGGCGCTCCGCCTGTTTGTTTCGTTTGGCTTTCAAGATATGTGTTTGGGTCATGCATGCAGGCATACTCGTTGCTCGTGCTCCGTTTGCCTGTTGCCCGTGCTCGTATGTTCACTCGTTGTTCATGATCACACACATGCATGTTCGGCAATGAGTGACTGCATGCTATTGACCACATCCTGAAACAAATGCAAATGACACGTGTCGATACAGACCAAAGGAGCCGTACGTACTGTCAAACGCATAATCTCGTGTGCCGCTCACCTGGTTTAGGTGGTGCAAGTAACTAACGATGCAGAGCCTACCGCTATAGGGATGCCGTCCAAGACCAAAGGTCCTTTATAAGACAGGCTTGACTGGCAAGTAATTCGCTCTCAGGCCAAGCACGATCAAGATTGTTGAAAACACTAGCATTTGTATGTTTTGGTGTAGGCTAGGGATGGCAGTCCATAACATATTGAGCTACGGAAAAGTCCGTATAACTGACACATGTACAACACAAGCGCTGTGATTGACCTCAAGCGGACATATAGGCTCAACACACACCCAGATACATTGCCCTTTTTCTGTACTATCATCCAATGCCTCGAGCGCACAAACAGGGTAAACTGTACCACCGACTGCGGAAAAAAAGAAGGAGGGATATGGACGACCGCCACGCCGCCAGCGAGGACGACCAGGGCTCCGGTGGAGGAGGCAGTGCGTGGCAGCGACCGGGGGAGCGATCGCGCCCAGGACCACCGTGGCAACCGCAGCAGCGTCCAAAGTCCCCACGGTGACCAGGGCTACGGCGTAGCAGGGGGGTGCATGGGCGAACGCCTCCCTTCCGAGGAGTACGACCGTGGCAGCGACCAGGAACAGGGGAATAGCGGTCCTCGTGGCCGCGGCCGCCGCTCTAGCATCAGCCGCGACCATAGGTGACGCCGCAGCTATAGCAGTGGCCAGGATAGTCAGGAACCTCACCTGCGTAGACGTAACAAGGGTAAGCAGCAGCGCCGCCGACGTAGCCACAGCCTCGACAGCAGAGAGCGCCGAGCCCTCGGGGCCGGGGTAGCAACAGAAAGAAACGCCGCCGCCACCGCGGCCACAGTCGCGAGAGCAATAACGCCACCACCACGGCCTCTACCACAACAGCGAGGAACGCAGCCGTCGCCGCCGCAGTCACGGCCGTGACCACAAGGAACGCTGCCGCCGTAGCCAGGAAAACCGTCACAGCAGTGCACCCCGAGAGAACCGCCACCGCAGCAAGAAAGGGGGGTATATACAGCACCAGCAGCAGTCCCCATCGCCGGAACCTCAACAGGAACGGCTACCGTCGCTCTCCAAACAGAGGCAGCAGCTGCCGCAGCTGCCGCAGCAGCAGCAGAAGTTGCCGCAGCAACAACACCCTCCGCCGCCGCTGCCACCGTCACCGCCGCCCCCGCAGCAGCAACAACGGATACCGGCACCGCCCCTGCGCCCGGCATCAGCAACAAGCCAAGTGCCACACCCGAATGTCTACGTGACGCACCCAGGTAGGCTGGGTAACATGGGGGGGGTACTCTCTCGCACACTCCCCGCTCGCGAAAACGCCCCAGGCGCAATTGTTACACCAGCCACAGCCCGCACAAACGGTATACAGCGGACAACATGGGGCGCCATACCCAGCATCATTCCCGCCCTACTCCCTGGATCTGGCAGCCGAGCCAAAGCGGACAGAGGCCCCAACCAGTGGGGGTAGGACCGCATCAGACTGCCACCCACCTGGGGGCTCTGGAACCCTGCAACTCGAAATAGGTCCGAAGGGTTGTGAGCAAGATCGTGGGCGACATACGCCTGATCAAAGGCGAGGATGGTTTTGTGGGACTGATTGTAGCACTTCGGGGCGAGCTCTCATGGAGGAACGACCCAGTGCTGTTCGTCGACAAATCCACGACGATCATGTCACAGGCCGAAGGGACGGCGTGAGCCATGCCTCAAGAGCAGTTCTCCGCCGATTAAATCAATCCTGCCCATCCCGGAGCTAATAGGCTGACGCCGTGGGAAGCCTAGTGCCTTGAAAATATCATCAGACATCCTGGCGACGCGCGATCTGATGCGCCCGCACTCTACGGTGGGGGAATCTCTTGTCCAAGGGGGTTTCTGCCACATTCCTTTCGAAGGCATCCGGAGTTTAGTAGCTGGGGTGGCTCATTCAGGGCAGGCGCAGAAGAGGGCTGAGGTGGCGCTTACCGCGACAAAGCTTTTGCAAGAGGAGCCGTAGATGGCCGCAGCCCGCCGGTTGGTGCTGCATGTTCGCGCGGTAACAGCAGACGAGGCGAGGCCGCATACGTTGGGGGAAGTCCACTGTTGGAGGTAAGTTTCGGGGAGGAGGGGGGCGAAACTCTGCGAACAAGCGGTCAATCTCTTCTTTACCAGCGCCTCCGATCGTAATGGGATGGAATCCTTCCTCATCCAAGTGGGAACGGACGTTAAGCAATATCTCACCCCCGTGCACGTGGAAGCCGGTAAACCTCTGGATCAGTACATGGTAAGCTGCGGGGAATCTTTTGTGGCTTCTTTTACGGCTTGATCAATGCCTTGCTCACCTGGTGTAGCCGCTATCCCCGGATCGCGGTAACCACGACGGGACGAAGCTGAGGCAGCGTAGCGGTGCTATCGCAGAGCCAGCGGCTACCCCTGGGGCAGAGCAAGACGAGAGGGTTTCCATCGAGGGGAAAACGGGAGGGAGGAGGTAAACCGTTTGCCAGGGAACTATCTAGGGCGTGGAGGAAGAAGGTGGAGGCGCTCCAGGACGGCGCGTGCGCAGCGCTGGCTGCGGTAGACGGGGGATTGTTCTCTGAGAGAGAGGAGGAAAAGGGAAAGGAAGCGGAGGGGGAAGCGCTACGGCCGCTCACACATCGTGTCGTTGTCCAATGTCCGTGCCTTCACCCCGGGTGCACGTGGAACCCCGTTTATAAGTCGCCAGGGTGTCAGAAACGACCGTTTAAGCAGTGGGAGCCGAGAGACGACGAGATCCAGGGAGGAATGGGATGAACACCCAAGCCCGGATGGCGAAGACAAGGTAATTATCGACGACTTGCGCCAGCGAAGGGTTTGATTGTTCCATTCAAGGGGCTCTGACTGCCCCCACAAGCACGCAGCCGGTGGAGGAGGATACCACTTCTCGCATGACGAGAACGTCGTGCCCTACGGGCTTTATCCCCGCAGGACCACCCCGACGCAAGCCCTGAAGTTGGAGCCGGGTATGCTCACGGCACTCGAAATCTTGAGCGTGTACACGGCCGGGAAGGGCAGGGCCGTCGCTGGTACCTCGAGTGTCTTGCGGGCCTGAAGACGCGCCCCAGGGGGGTCTCTCCTGGGGAGCAGCAGCCAAAGCAGGCAACGAACGCGGGATCGGGAGGAAGAAGGGAGAGGCAGTACCCATTACGCCATGTTGACCAAGAGAAGACACGTGAACAGCGAGGGAGGGGGGGGCGCAAACGACAACGAGATCGTCCCCGCACAGTAGTACAGCAACTTCGCGTTAGAGGCCCTAGGTGCGGATGCCCCAAGCGACGTGGCGGCCACGGTAGTGAAGGCTTAGCAGGTGTGGATGCGCGCGCGTTTGTGTGGCACCACACCCGGACTACTTGCCGCATTCCTGTGGCGTTGGTGGTTGGCACGGGGGCAGGGGGTGGACATTACTCCTCTGCGACATTCGTGCGCTTCGTCGAACGCGGCGGAAGAGGAGGGCAATCGGGATGAGTCCGAGGGGACAGGGGCGGTTGCGGGCAGCCAACCCCACGAACAGCGCAGTCCCTCTAATGGAAATTTCAGGGTCGTGCGAGCTTCCGCTGGTGTTCAGCCCGAAGGACAGGGTGCGTAAAGTACTGGCACGGGTGGTGGAGAATATCCCGTATAGACTTATCTAGGAGCAGCGTTCCTGAGAATGCATGTCAGCATTATCAGCTTCACGGCCGGGGGGGGGGTCAAACGGTGCCAGAGTCACCGTGGGCTTTATCTCGCCAGCAGAAGCCTCCTCGTCGAGGGTGAGGGAGCAGAAAGTGGTGAGCTGGCATGTGCCTGCCCAACCGAGCAGAGCCGAAGTGGAGCCAGTAAAGACCGGGAACACGGCAACGTGGGAGCAGGTTTGCGCCGTCAAGCCATCCCGTGGAGAGGGAAAACTAGCGGAAATGGCCGAACCGCCTACACAACTCATCGAGGGCTCGGCGGCCTGGGAGGACGATGGGACCCTACAGTGGGAGTTGCGACCAGCACGGCATACCGTGGTACCGAGTTTCGTCAGCGTATAGGTGGACGCCTATGCCAAAGGAGTTCCACCCTAGGACAGAGAGCTAGTGGTAGTGGAGCCGAGGGATTTATACGGCATGGAGACACGAGCAAAGTTGGAAATTACACGCGGGGCTCAGTGGTGGCACCCGGGAACGTCGCTGCAGCGCAAGGTGGTGAACCGTTCGAAAGTGCCCTCAGCACTAAAGAGGGCGGGGTCGTTACCCGGATTTACGCAGTCAGTACGAATGATAAGGAACGGACGCGGATGCTACTGGACCCGGTCGTGCAGACAGATGGCACGTCGGGGATGAAGAAATAGTCAGTACTGGTGGCGTCGGAGGAACGTGCGGATAAGGAGGCGGACGCCGACTGGGTGGACTTGTCGTTGGCTAACATTACTCAGACGAGTGCCCCAGTGAAAGAAGCCCTGATTCGAGCGTTGGAGAAGTACCGCCACGTGTTCCCGGTGAAGCCGAAGATCGTCCCGGCCTGTAATCGCGCTAAGGTGCAGCTTCCGCTGATCAACAACAGTTGCACGCCCCACGCGGCAAAAAAGCGACGGTATTCGCCGGAGAAAAGAACCATGATCCAGAGCGAGGTGGCGAAACAACAGAAAGTAGGGACGACTCGTCGGTCACAGTCAGCGTGGGCAGCAAACTGTGTCGTGGTGGCAAAGAAGGATGGCATGGTGAGATTCTATCAGGACTATCGAGGGCTGAACGCGTTGCTGGAG
>JBBMHQ010091240.1:0-10693 GCA_037834295.1 Postelsia palmaeformis | reverse complement strand
GAGGCGGAGGGGGAGGTGGAGGGGGGGTCGGCAGCGGTGGAATCCGTATTTCTCGTGGCGAACGAGGGCGCAACAAGAAAAGGGCAGCAGTTGGCGGTCCGGAGCGCGTTTTGCCACAGGTATAATGAGGGCTTGAGGGGGGGGGGGGGTAGGAGTAGATTGGAAGTTTTCGTTGAAAGTATTTCGGTTAGAGTTTAGTTTGTCGTACTGCTAAGGCTGGTTGGTGTTTTTTGTGGCGGGTTCTGTCTGATTTTTTCGCACTTTGATTGTTTTTCTTGTAAGTTTTGAGCGGTTTTGAGGGTGTGTATTCGTTTTTTTTGTTGGTATTCTGTTTTTGTCACATACCACCGCTTTGACGCAATCCCTCCGCCTCATTGTTGCTGCTGCTGCTGTTATTGTTGCCATTTTTGTTGCTGCTACTGGGTTCGCGTACTGCTTGCGTCTGCTGCCTGTGTGTTCGACGGTTGTTCGTGGTACGTGTCAGACAAACGAGCAAGAACTGCTATCTTCGGTCAAGGTGGCCCTTATGGGTGCCGGGCGCGAATACTGGGACGAGTTTACGAAGGTGGGCGGCAACAGAGCCTACTACGGTAGTATCACTGGTACGAAGAATACTGCTGCTGCGACTAATACAGTGTACTGATATGAAAGCTACGACTGCTACTACTACTACTACTACTACTACTACTACTACTAGTACTAGTACCCTTTGATTTCTCTTATTCGTTCTATTAATAGGCGTTCGGATTCTGCTAAACATTGGACCTAAAAGTACATACATCCCTATATGTTCACACATCATACTTGGTTCTGATTCCTATATTTGCCTGTATTTGTTGTCACCCGTCGACCCGATTCACAACCGTAGTATACTACATTCCCCACGCGCGACCGAAACAAGTACTATCACTAGTACCACATGCAGCTTTCTGATAGGAGTTTCGAGGAAATTTCGATCTACGCTGATGAGGTGTCTTCGATGTGTTCATTTTGAAATGGCCCTTGTTAAGGCCGTAAGTTGGCTGGCTACTAGTCGGCGAGTAGTTCAATTAGTTGCCTAGGCATCAAAGTTAGTTGCGTGCGGTAATCTTGCCGTAATTTTTCGTGGATCGGTTTATATTTTTGTCATTAAGAAACACGAAAAGTAGGTAGCTACCAGGTATCTGCTGTGTAAAAATACTGAAATGCATATGTTTTGGTAGACAGGATGGGTCCTGACTTCTATTGTCCACCGTATCAGCCGTGAAGTCCACAGCCAAATCACATCCATACTTTTTTTTAAATTTGGTCGAGCGCAGGTGCTTCAGCTGCAGAAGCTCGAGGTGCTCGCTCGAGACGAGATGTTAGGACTGGTCTCCGACTTGCTGATGAATAATCACCCGGAGCTGTTCGCCGAGTTCAAGAGGATGGTCAACGAGGCAGTGAGTTGGAGTACTTCTGTTGTACCCCCCCGCCCCGACTATGGTTATGCATGATAATAAGTACCCCCCCCCGTCCTCTCTGGGGAGACGTATGTGTGTCTCTTCGCCCCCCTCTCGTTCTTTGGTATACTTTGGTTCCCCCTCCTCTGGTGAGATGTTTTTGTGGTATACTGTACGTTTGTGTTCCCCTGCTGAATGTGATTCATTTTGGGCAGTGTTGTATGTATAGGAGGTCGCAGAGAGAAGGGTTGCTGTGGTCGGGTGATGAAGTGGGTTTCGGGTGGGGATACAGTGTTCGACATGTGTTGACCGTTTGTAAGTTATTTCTGTCGGGTTGATTTGTTGATATTTCACAATTACGGCTCAGCATTTGTGCTTAACGAGGAACGCTCCTACCGGGATACAAGAACCTTCCAGAGCATATGCTCCATGTTGACATCACAATAAGCCGCAAGCTTTGGTCGAGCTATTTTAGGATATTCTGAACTGCTGTCGCGTACTGTTTTCCCACACCACGGACTGATCAGCTCACCGCAGCTTGAGCCAGCTCTTTTCGTGGGTAGCTCACCCATGAGTTGAGTGAGCTACGTGAGGTGCATGCGTCCCTCCGGCGTGAGCTGTAGGACGGTAGCTCATCTGCGCATGTTTTCAAAGCTTGAGATGTACTTGGAGGATGGCTCTTTCGCACATGTTTTCCCAAGGGGGAGGTATAGGAGCCACATGAGCTGCACATGTTTTCTCCGGGATGATATGTAAGGAACTACAGAGCTACACATGTTCTCCCCGGCAGTAGCGGTTAGAGATATATAGCTCATGATTTGAAGGCGTGCTGCACACGTTAGATCAGCTAGCTCATGAGCTGTCCTGGGTGTATGTTGTCATCACCAGGAGATGCGTGGTCAATGGGCAAATTACTAAGACGAGGACAAATGAGCCCCACCCCTCCCCCGCGCGCTCTCGCTTTATATGAGAACTCGCGGCGGTGGGTCATTGTGAAGGTATAAACAGTGTATTTTTCTTGTTTCGTTCTTGTTTGGCGTGTCTTGCACGTGCGTTGGTGTTTTTTTTTGCTCTCTTTTTTGTCGTTTTTTCCCCCGCTAAGCCTTCAGTTATTTTCCCGTGTCTTGGCGTGATTTGTCTATCCTTCGGCTGCATATCTGTTTCTGAACTATTTCCCCCGCTCCCTCCCTCTATCTCTTCCTCGACTCCCTCCCCTTCTGTGGTTCCGTCTTCGTCTTATGTCCTGACTCTCATCTTTGTTCGGTACCAACAAAACTGGATGAACTTTGTCGACGGCGTCTCGTTGTTGCGCCAGTCCCAGACGGAAGACGTCAGCGAGGTCGCTACGGAGGTAAATGGTGGTATTAGTTGTAGTGTTGCATTTCTTATCGAAATGATTAATCGAAGCTTTGATATGTCGGACAAGTATCGAACGCGTTTTGCCTCCACCCCCTGATATTTCCGCACTTTTCAAGCTGATACTGGACGATTTATTGGGACGTGTCGATGATCGATATCGTACCGCTCTGTTTTTTTTGGGGGGATCGATATCGGTTCGAACTCAATGACCGTCCGGTATCAATCACTAGATACCTAGTTTGACTGAGGAGCAGAGAAATGATGTGTAGCGTTGCGTAACGTAATGCCGTGACAAGGCACTTTGGCCACATACATTCGCCGCTTTACTTTAATGTCTGATGAAAAACACACCATGGTTTGTTACTTTGCGTTTCTTTCAGCTGTGGTTGAAGGCGTGGGAGGCCTTTTGCGTCGCGGAGCGCGGTTGCCGGCTCTTTTGTCGTCGTCCGATGCTACCATACGCTTCGTAAAGTACCTGGTACGCTCGTATCTGGTTTTGTTTTGAAACTTGTGTCAGGTGCGCTCGTAGCTAAGCTCTGTCCTCCCCCGCTCCCTTTCCTTTTATCCCTCCTTACTTGTTCCTCCCCCTCTCCTCTCCCTCCCCGCCCCTCCGTCCCCTCACCTCTTCCGCCCGCTCCCCTCCTTTGCCTTGCCCTCCCCCTCTTTCCCCCCCCCCCCCTTCTTCGTATTTCCGTCCGCCCTCTATGTGCCTACTCAAACGCAGCTGTGGAGCAACACTCCCCTGAATGAGCTGGACCTGACAAAGAGCGAGAAGGGGGGGCCCAGCTACCGACACTTACCTAAGAACTTCCCGCTCCTGAGCTCCAGTGAGGTATACCTAGTACTTGAGTAATTGATGTGATTTAATGTTTGATAGTTGGGCACATGGGGTATATCGTAGATCATGACCGTAGCGTAGCCCTAACATGATCTACGGTAGATCGTCTAGATCCTAACCTGCCGTTATGAAATGTTGTGCAGGATCTGTGTAGTACGTATCCAACTATCCCCGGCGGCTTGATAGGTAGTCCGCGCGGCTTCGTATCAAGATCAATTGCGTAGGTTTAAGTATCACCGAGTGCATGCTCAGGGGCTTTTTCTGGCATAAAATAAATTGATTAGCGGAAAGCGCGAGAGCGTGAGCTAGCTACATTCGATAAAATTCGACGAGCAGTGGAAATGCTGAACCCTATGCGCGACAAAAAATGAAGACACGTATCGAGGGGGGCAAAAAGTAGACTCCTGTGACCACGGCTTGTCCAGAAGGTCGTCGAGGGTAAATCCTCTTACGAGTTAGGCTGGAAAGTGGATGTGATGATCAAGAAGAGAAGAAAAGCCCTGAAAAGTTGTGCTACCTAATGCAGAGTTCACGGCTCCCGCCCGGCCACGTGGGCTATAGATCATGCAGCTCAGGACGTTGCCTTTGCTGTTACCGATGGTGTTGTCGTTGTTGGTACCGTTGGAACTATTGTTGGCACTGCCGTTATCTTTGTCATGGCCGTTGGCGTCGCCGCTTGTTGCCATTGCCGTTATGATACGTTGACGTTACTGTTATCATCGCCGTTTACGTTGCCGTTGTCATTACCGTTGATGTTGCTGTTGCCATAACTGTTGGCGTTACTGTTGTCCCCCCTCTTTCTGTTACCAGCGCACCAACCTGGAACAGTCCGTGCTGAACGACGTGTGGGTGAGCGTACCGGTGGGTTCGGAGGGCGGCGGCAGCGACGTGGCCTTCAAGCACATCCGCAAGAACGCCCACGAAGACCTCCTCTTCAAGGTCAGCTACTATTTGGAGCGAATAGGAGTTTCTACATTAGTGGACGGCGTTCAGGAGAAAAGGACGCCTTCGAATTGCCTGAAGCGTCTGCCTCCGCGGTGATGCTCCCACAGGGTATACCGTTTCTTTGCTTCAACCCCAAAAACTGTTGGTTTATGTTTGAATATGTGTTCCTTCCACGAACTGACACAAGTTGACGACAGGTATAGTGTACCCTGCTGCCCAAGTTCCGAGCGACGGCTATCCTGTCATTTACAAGATTTTTGAGATGTATTTAAAAATCAAGCTACGGTGGTCGCTCGCTAGCGTCGCCATGTTGGCTTCATATTGAATAGAGGCCCATCGCGAATACGACATTTGAGTTACTAACTATGGATGTTTTGTTTTTTTTACTGACACAGTGATGAACCCCGGGGGTGGTCATGTTTTTATCCCCGGGTTTTGTCGTAACAGCCGTTCATACGAAGAAAAACTGGTTTCCCAAACTTCCCCGCCGTGGCATTTTCCTATTCAAACTTCTGCCGTAACTGTCATCCGTTCTCCGCAGTGCGAGGACGAGCGTTTCGAGTTGGACATGGTTATCGATGCTGCAAGTAGCGCGATCGGATTGCTCGATCTGATGGCTCAAGATATCCTGAAACTTGGCGAGGAGGCGGGGGTGAGATAGTTGCTTATACCAGGGATCTATCTTGTGTCCCGAAAAAATTGCTGTAGGTCGTGATCCAGCTCATGAAGTAGTGATTTGATCCGATAAGATTTATCCGAGTTTGCCAGTGGCGATTGCAGCAGAAATAGATGACACTGCTTCTGTTGGAACCGACGGACAAAATTTACAGTCACACTCTTTTGCAACGCGGGCGGGAGTGACACAGGCCTACATGAGGGATATCTCTACTGAAAGGTCTAGGCCGTGAAATAGGGATCTAATCTATATACTACTTGTTGTGTTGCAAATCCTCGAACTTCACGTTGAAGTTGAAGTGGAACTTCACGTACGTATACGTTGAAAATTGGAGTATACGCTACCAAAACATAACGTGTCATGAGCTTGTGTTTCAACTTGACGTGATAGAGGTGGAGTCCGCATGAGTTGAGATGTTGGTTTCGGTCGATTTGATTTTTCCTGACAATTTTCCCTGCTCCCCCTGTCCGCTCTTTTCTCCCCCTCTTCCCCCCTTTTGACACTGATGACGTCAGTCTCGGTACCAGTACAAGCTGGACCGGCGTGTTCTTAGCCCGATTCACCTCGCTGCGATCACTCGCATCTACGCTGAACACGGCGCTGAAATCTTGGAACTTTTGAGGAAGAACCCTTGCAAGACGATTCCGATCCTACTTTCAAGGCTGCGCCAGAAGGATCTCGAGTGGAGGGCGGTGAGCGATAATGCGTTTTTTGCAGTAATGAGGCGTTTTGGTCTTCTGGTTTGTTGTGTTGATGAGGCGTCTCTGTTGTAGTGATGAAGCGTTTTGGTGTTTTTGTTGTGATTTGGGTCCAGAGTGGTGTGCGGTGTGGGCTTGTGTATGGGGAGGTTCTGGGAAACCACGACAAGAAGAGGAAACGATACGACGCTCTTGGAAGAGTCAGAATAAAAATCAAGCTACTGTACCGTAGTGTGGGGAAGGAATCATGTCAACATCTCATGGTCGCTTGGAATTGTTCCAGGTATATATAGTAGTTTGGAATCAAGGAGAGCTGCGATCAGCTATAGACTTTCACTCGGGGTTGCAGTAGTGGCCCCTTTCCTGCAGTGCTGCCTGAGTAGTGCCGGGTGTCCGCTATAGTGCCTGTGTAATCGCTTGGCACAAATGGGATGCACTAGTGTGGTAGTGTGCGAAGTAGTGCGGGTGGCCCCTCTAAAACCGGCATTGTTGGCCGGCGCATACCAGCACTATAGAGGGACCACCACTACTACTGCACTATTAATATGATTATCCGGTATTGAAGGCGGCATCTCGTCGCAAAGTCTACTTGCTGTACGAACGAAATACTCGTAGCGACGTACCTGTTATTTTTTCTTTTTCTTTTCTCTGGTGTTTAGGATATCCCCTCTGTAAGGGTCGCGAAAATGGTAAACAGGCAGCGGGGTTCGTAGCGGGTGTTCTTATTCTGTGACCTCTTTAAGACTCATCTCATTCGAGATTAATATTTGTTCGTAGTACAGGTGGGTTTCTGTATTCGATTTCTCCGTAGTTTTCTTCGTTTTTTTCAAAAGGGGTTTGCGTTGGAGGAGAGGGGAGGGGCACGCGGTTGAAGAGTGGAGGTCGGCGGTACAGTCTGTCGTCTTTCGTATAAACTTTGTGAGTTTTTTTATTCGTTTCTCTCGTTTTGTTGTTGTTCTGTTCATTGTAGTGTCTCTTCTTTTATTTATTTTCCCGTTGTTTTGCGTGTTTCTTTACTGTTGTTGCCTTCAGTTTTGGTTCTGGAACGTTTTCGTTTCCGTTTGGTCTACTTGACGTTCTCTAGAGCTTCTTCTTTTGCTCGTGTTAGTGTTGAACGTAAACTCGTTTTGCTTTTATCGATGTCAGTTTTGCATTTAAAGCTATCATCATGTTTTGACGCTTTTAGCTTCAAAGGCAAACCTGACTATTTTGGAACTGCTTTTTTGTCTCAGAAGCGCAGTTATTTGTGTTTCTCGCTTTCAGTTTAAAACGTAAAAAACCTAACTTTTTTGTAGAATTGTAACTGAAAGCGAGAAAAACAAGGAAATACGCCACAGAGATGAAAAGGTAAACTGCTGTGAAAGGAGAATGAGATTGGCCTCTGAACTGGAAGCGAGAAAAATGACAAAAGCCCAAGACATCGAACGCTGGTCCTTCCGTTCAGCACTCGCGGCCAGTTGTAGGATGTAAAACAGTATTGTTTTTTTCGTTTTCAGTCTTTATGCCAACGTAAAGCTCCCAGAGTTGAGTTTCAACCACTCAATCGATCGTACTTGAAGCTGACGGGTTTGTAACGCATTCTTGTTATGCGAACACCATTTCCTTTTCTGGTTGTTCCTCTTTCTCCGGGTGCGGTCACGTTGTCTGCAGGCCAGGGAGAGATTGAACAAGCTCTGGTCTGCCGTTCAGCGCGGAACGTACTACAAGTCCCTGGATCGACGGTCGGCGGACCTGAAGAATGAAGACAAAAAAGGCCACACGTCAAAGGCCTTGGTTGCCCTAATCACCCAAAAGTGAGCAGAATGCCTCGTTTCAGTTTTTGAATGATAATATTGCTCTATGCTTTTCTGCTATATTTTCCCTGAAGACCCTCCATTATTTTTCTCGTTCTAGTGTTCAGCTCTGATCCTCGTGAAAATATCACACGCTGATGTCACCGTTTCATCTATATATCTGGTAGGTCGTAAGTGTCCTTACTTTACGAGCATGTCATCAGATAGATCGACCGCTGTACAGCAGTACTTGATATTGGCCAGGCGTTGGGGATAAAACCCGTCTTGATCTTGACCTCCCTCCCGATCTCCCCTTTTTTACCTTCTCAAACTACTTACCAGGGTATTTTTCCCAGAAATGACATTTACCTTCATCTGAACCTATCACTTACCCGTACTTGCGCGATTTCAGCTTTTGCAATTACTCGCCGGTAATAACCTCATTACCGGAGATGATTAGTGTCACCCCCAGGGCGAATATGAAGACGCGACAACTCGTATTCCATGCACCTGAAACAAGAGCAACCAGACGTTCCTGGAACGTGCTGTAGAACATCGGACTATCAACCCAGGCATCATTTTTCGTGGAGTCATTCCCACCCTCTGGAGATGTCGCACAAGAACACGTCAGAGTCCGAAGAGGCATCTCAGGTTCACGAGAGCCCTTTTCTCCTTTTTTGGTAGGGGACAGGGGACGCCCAAAATCACCTCAGATTTTGGAAATGCTAACCTCTCACTTGAGTTACCGGTATTTGTGCACCGGTAAATGCTACCTGGTAGCCCTGTTTTTTGTTCGGGGAGAGCTCAAAATCGGTGGTTTCTCTTGCGCAAAAGGACTGCTGTTACGATCTCTCTTTCACGGGTTTCCACCGCACCTGCCCATTTATACAGCGGGTTAATATCTACGGTATTTATTTCAAAGTTACGGCGATAAACATTTACAAGAAGAAAGGCACTTTTCAGGGATCTTGGGCAAATACAATGACGAAATTGGGGAAATATTATGGTGTCGTCGAAAATAGTTCCTGTGCCCTTAATACAGCAATGTGGGCAGGTGCGCTGGAGATACCTGAAAGCAAGCTCAGACCATTCCGGAAATACCTGAAAGCATGCTCAGACCATTCCTTCCAAGAGAAAGTCTGATTTTGAGCTTTCGGCGACTGAAATGCCTATTTACGAGTACCTGGTACGTGTGTACGTATTGTAGTAGGTGAAAAGGGAAGATCGTGAGAAGATACATGATCAAAATCGGTTGTTTCATACGTGGCGTTTAAAGCGCGTGTTAACCTGAACTTTTAAACTGCTGTGCGTTTGTTGTTGATGATCGATGCTGATCCTGACAGGCGTTCAGCCCTGCTGTCCAAGGAGGAAGAACCCAAGCCGTTCGATCGGAGGGCTGTGCTGGAAGCAGGGAAGGAAGCCAAGGCCAAGGAGGCCGCTGCCAGAGAAGGTTAGGCCCCTTGCGTGCCGTTTCGCGTAGCTCTGCCTCTAGGTCAAAACGCAAGCATCTCTAGCCGAGGAAGACCGAAAATAGAAAACAGTGTGTCTCGTTGTTCCTATGACGTACCCTATCACATACCAGGTAGTTTTTTATCTTCTACTCCGTATATTTTAGTAAACAGAAGAGAAGGTGCGGCCCCATAAGTGCCGCTCCGGGTAGATTTGGCTGTTTCAGGCTGCAGGAGCCCATAACCCAGGTAGGCCGAGAAGGTGGTATTTCAATGTTTTTAAGAACAACAGCAGTAATTGATGATCCTATGCAAAAACAGCAAAATGTGGGTGTCGAAGGTGCCTCCCTCAACAGTATTGGTACTGAACTCAGTAATACCACAGTACGCACCCTCAGATACGTAAATAACAATGATAATTATAATTATAATTATAATTATAATTAGTGTAATTATAATTATAATTATAATTATAATTATAATTATAATAGTAATAGTAATAATAATAATAATAATAATAATAATAATAATAATAATAATAATAATAATAATAATAATAATAATAATACTAATAACAATGGTGCTGTTGCTGTTTTGTCGCCTGCTGCGGTGTTGTGTTGTTGTTGCCGCTGCTGTGGCTGCATTTCGCAGCTGGGTTAGGTCGGAGCAACGGTAAGGGCGGCGAAGACGCCGGGAGGAGCAAGGGGAAATCGGTGAGACTCTCGTCTGTAGAATGATTGTGGTGTAACTACCTCTCTGGCCAACAAAATGTATCCCTTTTTTTGTTCTGTTTTCATCTCCTCTTGGCGTTTTTTCTCGGGCCGGGGGGGGGGGGGTACCTGTTTGTTGCTTGCCTTAGTTATTTGACCGTTGACCACGCATCCTTTTCAACACGGGTTAATCAAAACTTTCATTTTTCTCTTCCCGTTTTGTGCATATTCTTATTCGTTTTGTTTGTTTTCTGCTCGTTCTACTCGTTGCGACATACCTGGTATAATATTCACATGGTTCGTATAAACATGTTTTTGTATTGTTTTGTGTGTGTGTGTTTCTTTTTTCTGTCCCTGCTGTGTTAAGCTCTCATACGCGGAGGTTTTACTTGGTCCTGTACGTATATGGTATTATAGGCTAGATACACACCAGGTGCCTTCTCTATTAATATTACTTTACCATTGCCTCGGTAAATAAATCAAGGCAATAAATTCCGTTCGCTGGGGCTGTGAGTTGGCTGGCTATAAGTCGCTGACTGGAGTCTATAGTTGGCTAGCTACTACGGCGAGTTGCGTGTAGTGATATTCACGGAGTTCTGCGTTTTTGCACCTGAGTGGCGCGTTAGTGGGTCGACGTGTGCTTTTTATCTCAAGACTACATACCAGTACAGGTAAGTTAGTTAGTTGGCTTACTTCGGCACCTACAGATGCAGTTACTAGTCGTGGAATCCTACCGACTTGCAGCCGTACCGTTTTGCATTTCAGGTTGACGGAAACGGTGGCGTTGGTTCGGCGGGGGCGTTTTCCCTGGAGGGGGCAGGGGCCA
>JBBMHQ010091229.1:0-10693 GCA_037834295.1 Postelsia palmaeformis | reverse complement strand
GCATGGTCAGTACGAAGTCGGCGCTCGAAGCCAATGGCTTGCAATAGGGCATGGTGGTGAATACATTACACTCGCCAACCACGACGTTGAATGGCATTCAGATTCCTCAATTATAATAGTAATTATAGATCCAAAACACGGAATACCATTTTTCACGGCGGGCACAACGAAAGTATACTCCGAGCCTCTCACGATTAATATTCTTGGTGTGGGTTATTTGCGGCACGGCCGACCAAGGCTACTATTAATACTACTGTACAGTAACAGCACACCCTTGCGGCATGCCGTGGATCTCATGACCATGCGATATGACGGTTGGACTACTACTACTTCTAGATGTACGCTTGCGTTGGGCATGCAGTATCAGGTACCGGCCCCGCCTCGTAGGCACACACCTCGCGCCCACAACAAATATCACCTCCATCCACTTCCCACAGCGCACCTGTCCCCGAACACAAGCACGACTAGTCTGCCTTCTATCGAACAAAGAAACTACCTGGTACAGTCCTGCCTACTGTGGTACTGTTATTTAAGTGCAGCTGCACTACTGCAGGTACTGTAGTAGAAGCAGTACTACGTGCACCCCTACTGCTACTCCGGTAGAGGCACGTCTACATACTGCCACCCATCGCCATCATGCTGGGATCATCGTCCTCCACGGCCACTACTGCTCTGCCTGCCCTGGTAGGCCTTCTCGCGGGCTCGACGAGTTACTTGCCTCAGCCGGCCGAAGGTCACGCCTACCTCATGGAACCCGTCAGCCGCAACTTCTGGGCTACCGACGCCTTCCAAAAATCGTGAGTTACAGGCAGGGTATGCACATCACTGCCAACGTATCCACCACGTACAGCAGCAGTGAGTGGGTATCGTAGCGCGAGATCGTTGCCTCGTCGAGCGATTTTGAAGGAGAACAGGTATTCAATAGTTTTTTTTTCAACTTTTCTTGTGTCCGTGTGTACGCACAGGACCTGGCACAATATAGTAGACGTATAGCTTGCAAAGCTGAGTATCAACTATTTAATCAGCCGAACCCACAGTTAGTTGACGTATTTCATAAACATATAAAATATAGGGACACCAGCAATAAGCGGCCAGTGTTATTGTCACATTAATAATCTACGAAGTCAAATGCGAAGTACATTTCCTGGTTGCTGTACTCACGCCAGGTGAAGTTTGCAAGGCAGAAGTGTGTTCCGGCGTTCGACTGCACTGAGGTTAGTGCAGAACGCACTACTATTGTTGCCCACAAGCAAAGAAGGCGGGGAGCCTCGACCACACGAAAAATATCTCTGGACTCAAAACCTGATCCTGCCTTATATCAGGATACTGCCTGGTCAGGATACCGCCTGGTGTCAGAATGCTGCCTGGTATCAGGTTACTGCCTGATATCAGGTGTACTTACCCGTACTGGTGTACTACTGGTCCTACTACTGTAGCCTGATGTTGTCCTGCTGTGGGACAGCTATGCCAACAAGAGGAGAGAGTCCGAAAACTTGAAAAATACGACAAAATACTACCTTTTCGTTTTACGACATAACCATACCTGACCTACAGTAATTTGGAAATAAATGCTATTTTGACAGCTTGGCCGTGGCATCGCGCTGGCGGGGACTGCGCTTATATTTTTTTGGTTGTCTGCTTTGCTTTGTTGTATTGTTTTCTCTAAGTAGCTGCTTGCGGCATCAGAGGTAATATATGCTTTGACTGAGTGGGCGCTGTTGTTGTGTTTCCGGGGATTCACCCAACATCGTAATATATATGGCGGATCTCGCCGACTTGGTGCCCAACCCCATCCTCACCCCGACGACGACCACTGCTCACTCGCGCCGCTTCCGACACGCAGGTCATACTCGGGTATGAAGAACTGCCCCCACTGCTTCCAGAGCCGCGGGCCAGCGGCTGTGCGTGCTCGGGCCGAGGCGGAAACAGATCCGACAGAGCTAGCACGTAAGAAGACAAAAAAAACGTTCCAGTGCACACACGGTGTGTGTTCCTCATACTTTGGCCGATAGCAGACTGCACGGGTGTAATGAGCCTACGACTGATTGTACGTTTACCGGCGCTTGTCCCAACCTTTTATTCAAACACCCAACAACAGTGTACGGTGGCGGGGCATGGCCTCACTACAGCGCGTACCAGAGGAACGAACTCGCCAGCAACGGAAACTATTACGAACCAGACGCCATCGCCGTACGCCACGGGATATGTGGTGACCCGGAACAGGTGCGTGCGTTACATCATACACAATGATACCAGAGTAGAGCACCTGCTGCACTAAAACAGCAACTACTGTTCGGGTGCCTGTCTGCGGCATTGTCTCGTCACGGAACGGTTTATTCGTATGTAGGGGTCGTTTACGGCTATTTCAACACCATATTTTGGTACATACGACCTTGCGTATGTATGATGCAATGCATTTCTTTCTCTAGAATACCAGGAAGGTACCACGTATGTATGTCACAACGAGAGGCGTCCTCGTAGACGCCGTAGAACTACAGGACGAGTACAGCCTTTACGTCCAGCCCGAGTCCGGCTCACAACTGGCCACCCGTAGCTCTACCGTAGACATTTCACCGGTGCCCTATGTACACAATAGAAGATGTACTTCGTATGTATGATATTTACCAGGTATACGAGTGTAAATATGGTGCGTGTTACGTGATTTTGTTGAACGATTTGAACAACACAGACAGCACATAAATTGACGCAATTTGTATTTTCAAGTACTAATAGCTTACTTCCAAGACGTGGGTGGAGTTTTGAATCGGTTTATAAAACCCGGATCAAATACTGCTGTTGTTAGTGTTAGGCTTGCCATCTGGCACTGTGCAGCATGAGCGGTCAACCTTGATCACTGAAAATATCGAAGCTTTATGTTTGGCTTCAGTAGGGTGTGGGCGAAAAGTAAGCAAACGAATTTTTGCTACAGTAGTACTGGGATTGAATGTCAGCGCACAGGACGCACCACCCACCACAGTAGATACATATTCATTCGAGCGTGGCCCAAAAAGAAATATATACCTCATGTTATTTAGCCCCCCTTGCAACTGCGCCCCCGTTTTTGAAGACAATATACTTGGGAATATATTGAAATGATTTATACAGCAGTAGTAGTAGTTCTGTGGTATTATATGCATCCCTTGTTGTAAAAAAACGTTGTTCCAAATGTATGCAAACATTGCACTATCCCATGAGTTGAATGGTGTTACTGGTATTACAGTAACAGTGACATACACCAAGAATTACGTTTCGTGCATCGTCTTTCATGTAGGGAGTTCGTCGATCGACCATACAGATATTGCATACCACGACGCATATGCAGTACTGGCGCTACGCATACATACATAGTAATACATACACATGTGTATTTCTGGCCAACTATTTTCATACCTGGTATACATCACCATCCCGGTCGCGAACGCCAAGCCAACAATATTCGACCGTCGAAGTATGTTCGATAATACGGGCAACACCTTGGATGGAATACGATTGATTATGTTGACCCTTGTGGTATGATGCTGGCTACTGCAGTCGGTTCGGACGTTCGCCCAGCGAACAACGCCCCCCCCCTCTCCACAATATGCTCTTCGTCCCTGTTGTGCGAATCAGACCGCCCGGGAAGGTTCCAACCTATTCGGGCAAGACAACGCGAACTACCCCATTTTGAAGACGTACGCGGAGGGTTCAGTGATGGAGGTGAAAGTCGTCGTATCTACCTACCATTAGGTGAGTTGCGCTGCACTTGTCTAAACTGCAATCGTTCTTAACTTTCACTTAGGTATGGCCAAAAAGCGCGTCGATGAAAAAGGGATAGTTGATATTTTGTACCCGCCTCAGACTGATAGATACTCGAATAATCGCGTTATGATTAATGAATTGCTCCTCTTGTTGAGATCTCTCAAAACACTGGTGTCACGTTTCACTGGGAATACGTGGTCTGCACACCCGAAGGATGCTGGAAAAAACAGTCGGCAATCCTTCGCTGGTCTTCGCGCGGACAGTCATATCATTAGGAAACCCCTAGCTCTGGCTTCACCAAAGACGAGTGCTAACTATCGTGTTGAACAAGCAAAACACTCTGCAACCGTTTCAAGGTGCTCCCTCGCGCACACTCCTCCAATCGATGTCACTGCTTCAAAATCAAACAAGGGCCACCTCGAGTTTTTCATCTGCAACGCCGACAGCATGGCCAACCCAGACGGCATGCTTACGCAGGGTTGCTTCAACATGCATCCGCTCGACCGTGCATCGGACGATGACGCCGCCAGCCGCATCGACCCTAACCACGTCGGAAGGTACTTCCTTGACCCCTCCTGCCGAGCTTCCGAGACAGACCAGTCCATGCCTGCCGGCGCCTTCAGCGGCGACGTGGTCACTCCCCGCTACCAGCTTCCCGATGAACTCACATGCACCCGCTGCATCGTGCAAATGGTCTACTGAGAGTTCGCGACTTGGAGTGTTTTTCCGCTCATGTATTTACGAATGATAGGTGCAGTAGTTCGGCGAATGTTCACGAGGAAATACCGACGCCAGGTGTTGTCGTTCGTAGCTGAGGACAAGTTTATCTGACAGTCACAAGTATTCTACCATTGTCTTCAGAAAACAACTTGCTGCTCGCACGGAACGTGTTCATCTCTCGAATACCGCTACCGTTTATGAGACCAAAATGCCTCCAAACCTATCCCAATTCCCTCGCTCCCCGGTATGTATATGTTTCTCTTGTCGGCCCTGCGATGCAAACACGGGAAACTCGTGTAAGCACCCTGGATACGATGAGTTTAGTCCTTCTTCGTGGGACAGCGAGTGCGCTCCAAGCTCGGCAGACTGGATCAACGTGGGCGTGGGCATGTGTGGTGATGGAGACTTCTACCCCGAGGAGTTCTGGAATTGCCCCGATATTGAGATCACGTCCGGTACGGGATATAATACTAAGGTTTAAGTTGCGCATTGCGACACTTGAATATCTGTTTTGACTGTCCTGCGTGTGGAACACGGCTCTTTGTAATTTGTAACGAAGGTGAAAGACGCATTTTGAGAACCAGCACGGGCACAAGCGGTGAAATTGTCTTGCAGATTATGCGTAGGTGATAGGACGCAGACTTAGCCTATTTATAGGTGTTTTTTTTCCGTGATTGAATTAGTGCTGTGCCTACATCTAGGGCCAAGTCTTTTACCGTCCATTATTGATACACGTCCAGGGTGCACTAACTAGTCGACACCTTTCTTTTCCTCATGACCGCCCCCTTCTTCTCATCGCTGCTCGCGCCGCGTCTATTCCATAGACAGGAATGCCGCTCCCACGACTCCGACGCCCAGCTCTGTCGAGCCCGAGCCTGGACCCACCACGGCACCCGAACCCGAGGAGCCAGTTGCTTCCCCTATCGGCGAACCTACCCCGGTACCTGTATCAGACGAATCAGTCGCTGCTCCCACTGCTGAACCTACCCTGAGTAATGAAGCGGAGGAGCCAGCCGCCGTTCCCACTGCAGAACCAAACATGTCCTCAAACACGGAGGAACCCACGATAGACGACAGCTACACGCCTACCCCAGTTACCGCAAAGGACGGTGTGGGCGAGCCCTCGGTGGCACTCAAGACAATGACGTGAGCCCCGGCGATGTTCGCGCCGTCCGTGGCCGCTCCGATGCCGGACGAGGAGTGCAACGACCCTGTCGCAGCGTTTGCACAGGTGGGGACGTGTACATCACAGTGGTACAGTTGGTGCGCGTTGTGTGGATGTTCGGTGGTAACTGGCGTCTTTACTCGTAACGAGGCAACGGTTGTTGCTTCACTCCACTGCCCTTTGTCTACAAAATAAGCTGAGTTCTAAGAGGTCGCAATCAACCGATGTTCTGTACCTGTGCGCAAGGATAGCTGACATCATACAAACGATATCTTTGAAAGCCACGCGCTCTGCCGGCCATCGCACTCTGCCACCCGTGTCGGAGTATTTCTGTGGCGTCTTTGCCGTGCGTTCAAAGTCAGCCACTTTCGTGAAAGCCGATGTCAAATAAGCGAGGGCCTCGATGCTCTGCAAATATGTACACCCATACGTGTGTAGCGACGCCAAGCGCCGCATCCGTTTCTTTCAGGTACTATTATTATATGTAACGACATGATATGCCACGGGTTGCCATCACGCTCCACTCTCTCACCAGCAGCGGAGTTCTTGTGATACGACGAAATACTGCTCTGTCTCCTACGTCACGACGTTTTGTTGCTATTGTTTGCTTATAGGGCGACGGCGATGACTACGACGGCTCCACGTGCTGCCGCCCCGGGTACGAATGCGCGGCGATTGCCGACTGTTACTCTGAGGTACGTTTTCGTCACGGGATAGTGACCCGCACTTTGCGGCGTCACCGTCGTTTCTGGTGTAGGACATACTCCCTAGGTCGTGGCTGGGTTGTTCATTATGCTTTAGAGGCCAAAATATGCGACTTACGTGCTCAACAGCTTCGGATACGAAACCGTTAGCCATGTACAATGGTATACCACCCCCATACCGTTTCTGCCGGTTGCAAAGATACTCATTGTATGACTGCGTGACTTCCCTAGCGGTCGGCGGTCGGCGTAGTGTCGAGCAACAATTTTCAACCCTCCACTATTCAGATGTGCAAGTTTGACGTTTAAAACACTCGATCTGCATCGTGAACGGACCTGTGGTGATCCGCGAGAGGTGTGAGATTTACCTCTGCGTTTGGTACATACCGTATACGGTTGCGCTCCAAGGGCACCCGCCTATCATACCTCGATCCCCCCAGAGCTGAATATGCCACTTTGAGATATTCTTCAACACAACTAACAACTACTTCGTCTATCCGTTTCGGTTGCTCGGTTGACAGCGCCAGCCTGTTTAAGTTGGCTGCTCGGAGGGGTGGGGTCAGTGCGGTGGGAAGGACTGGGACGGCCCGACGTGCTGCTGGGGTAGGGCCGAGTGTCTGAAGAGGAACGAGTGGTACTCTCAATGTGTCCCCGAAGTTCCGCTGGAAACTTCCACCCAGATAGGGGCCAGGGATTCCACGGGTAAAACAACGAAGAAAACCTACCCGTGATACGTATTGCAAAAATATACAAGGCAACGGCGCTGTCTCCTATGGTTGATTTACAACATCCCAATACATTCACTGCTACTGCTACAGACGTACCCCGTCGGAGAGGAAATCGTGCACATGTCTTCAACGACGAGTTTGTCAACTACGTACGTTCGAAAAACCCAATCACGGGTGACCTTTTTCTGGGTCGTTGATGCTGTCTTTTGATATTGCTATGGGCTAGGCCGTTTTGGCCGTGTTTGCCCGATACCAACAGCGCATAGGCTGCGGAGATATCGTAGTTTTGTTTGGCAACAGTGGTCCTCGACAGTAGGTGGAACAGCGGTCTCGTGTTTGGTCGCATACTTTACCGTGCGTGAGGAAACCTCTCATCTGTACGCACCCTGTTAGACATGCCCTGGCGGAATCGTCGCGGCGGGGAGATGATCCGGT
The DNA here is from genome assembly GCA_037834295.1 of Postelsia palmaeformis. Taxonomy (NCBI): domain Eukaryota; class Phaeophyceae; order Laminariales; family Laminariaceae; genus Postelsia; species Postelsia palmaeformis. The sequence continues at coordinate 3,206 of JBBMHQ010091229.1, read as the reverse complement.
TTCGGTCGAGGTTTTGATGTGAATATCACACGACAAGTATCACAAGGAGGCGCGGAGTGACGCTGCACTTGATATCTTTCTGCTCCCCGAGCGTTTTTCGTTGTCTCTGGCTATTTGTTTTCTCTGCAATTCTTGTGTCGGCTATAGATGCATACAAGTGGCTGATTTCGCTTCGTCCCACGTTGTTGCTGTTACTATTATTGCTGTTTTTGTTGCTGTTTGTAGGGCAGACGTGTGTTCATGTTCGCGTGTGGTAGTCTAGGTTTAGATTCAGGTATATACCTGGTATAGTATAGAGGCGAATTTGATTGGTATTTCTTCGACTCTTGTACTGACGTTTCATGCTTTCGCCCGCAATAGTTGTGGTACAGTGTTATAGTTGTGGTGAAGTTTGTTGGTTGTATGCATGATTTGAGTTTGGGCAGATAACTTTGTACTGTACTGCGTCAGATATGTTCGATCCTTCGGGTATCTTCCATCCTTCGAATTGTGCGAGAGCATTCTGTAATTCGAGCAACGTATGTTTGCAACAGTCGCGATAGGAACGCTAGGCATGGCGTTGCGGCCACAGTATTTCCAGGTGTTGTGCCACTCTGCTGCTACTAACAGCAGGCTGTACTACACTACGTAGATAGCAACATGTTGCTTTTGCTATAGAGTGTCTTGTAGATACTGAGTCCTCCAATCACAAGAACAAATGCTCGATTGGTCGGGGGCAGCTCGACCATGATAGCTGTATCCCCAGAGAAGGAGAAGCAGAAGAATCCGTTCCCCCGGGGTGTGGTTGATAATACTGGTGTGGAGCCGCCTACCCATGTACTGTATTGACGCTTGTGGCTTTACATAATTAGACATTCTGTGCACTCGGTAAAGCATAGCCGAATGTCTGTCGTGTCATCGTGCGTTCTAGCGTGCATGTTACTCGTGTACCCCGATTTGTTGTGTGGAGGCTAGTGGGTACAAAGTACAGACAAGGCAAGATTTCGGGTGGCAGCTCATTGCTGTCGCCATGAAGTATGGCCAGGCGAAAATGTTTTTTGTAGAGCAGGTCAGTGTTTGGTATAGCCAAACTGTTGTCGTGTGGCGATCTAGTCATCAGTACGTGGTACAGGTGTGTCGTTTCGTGCTTCCGGCATTGTCGTACCTCGAGAAGAAGGGATTGTAGCGTCATGTATAACATGCGGCTCTCAATATCAGCGCGTCGAACATTTGCCGCCAACCACATGGCATGTCGCGGAGCTAGATGTGTTACAGGGTTAAGCGTAGCGTGCATGCTCAATAAATGAAAGCAGAACCCTGTCGCCACGCGAGCACTCGAAAGGCGCTTCAGTCTGGTATAACAATCCTTTTGATTTTGTGCACCCTACCACGAGCAGCACAACTTGCACCGCTCCCATAGACCACCTCCAAATTACTATCGCACAACCAATCGAACTGAGTTCACGTATGGACTTCATCTGGCTGAACAGCCGAAGCGACCTGGCTGTGGTATATGAGGGCTTTTGCCGTCGCTAGAAGCAGCACACGAGGAGGCACGGACCACAAGAAAGGGTCCTGAAAGGGGCCCAGGACGCCGCGCTTGTACATGGACAGAGGCTTGTTTCAGTTTGGGCAATGCGTCATTGTCTCCGTCCCCCTTTGTTAGTACCAGGCATTCCTACAATCGATTCCTTACTTGTGATCACGGGATAACTGATAGCTTATGGCGACGAGACAACGACACCTTATGTTGCCCACTACACCATCCACCAGCGTATACCCGAGTTAACGACAGTTGCAAACATTCTTTTGCACGAGCTCCAAGTGACATCAATGCTATCGAACCGCGTTCTTCGTTATTGTTCTGCTAAATCACGTAAGTATGAATGCGTATACGCAAGGCTTAGTTTGTGCTGAAGTCATCGGACGTTGCTCGTTTGATTGTCCGACCCCAAACACAACCCAGAACACAGGGGACCAGCCCATTAGCACCCTTACCTGGCGCTGCGTTCAACTATTCGCCTCGGTTCGGTTGTCACGTGATTTCGTTGACTTTATCAAGAAAGGGCTTGAGGCAATAATACCGCACGCCACGGTCTCGTAGACCCGACGTTGCGTGTTTTTTTGTGGCAGTTCATTCCTCGAGAAGGTGTTCAACAAGGTCGTCCAGCACATGGACGTTGTCAGCTCTGAGTGTTCCTTACATCGAGGGTACGTTACGTCATTTTGTACCTCCGAGAACGGCGTCTTTAGGGGAAGGTTGGGTGACTCACTTGGTGGCAAGGGGGGTGTCTCGTTCACGCGTGCACGATTCAGCCCCACATTTTGCTATATGTTACAAAGTACAAGAGAGGCTTCGCGGCGGGTTGATGCCCACCTGCAACTCCGCGTATTTCTGTAATGGCTGAGGGCGTACGGGTATGCGACTCGATACTGTTAGTGCGACAGTACTGCCAAGGGGTGCATTGAAGCACAACGCTGAGCAAAGAAAAAGAAAACGCTGAAAACAAAAGAAAAATAACTGTGCCCTCCGCCATCTGGCACAAGAACACATAATAACTCGTTCGTACCGCAGCACGCCACACTGCAAAGGACTACGTACGAGGCACTCGGTGCCTGTACTGTATACTTCGTATGCAGATAGCTACAAAACAGATATGTAAGCATCAGCCGATCGAGTTAACCGACAGTGCGACGGTCCAGCAGTTACGTTGGCGCAGCAAGCTCAGCAGCAGCAAGCAACAGCATAGCGTACAGGTACGCATCATACGAAAACTCCGCTGGCACGAGACCTCCGCCTCGTACAGCTCTCGTAGCAGATGGATCCGTCGTCAGCCTTAGGATGCGGAGGCACATTACCGAAAGGGATTGACTTGCGCAATCATTACGCTCACGGGGGTCAGCAGCAAAAACGTATCGCAGACAAAAAAGCTGTGGCAGAACAACACAGCAGCACATACATGCTATAACTGCAGCACCAACGCAGCGGCAGAGTAACGGCAGGAACAACAGCAGTATCGTATATTGCACGCCCGAGGCTTCTCCTGGCACAACAGTCGGGGCAGGGGAGTCCGGTGGCGAACGAGGAAGAAAGGCAACATGATGAATATCAAGCCGACACACTCCATGAGGGGGAACTGCCTAAGTAGCAGTGTTACAGCGAGTGGCGCCAGGGTGGAAGAATCATAGCGCTGTGACTGTCGTGACCAGCGCTGTGGGGAGGATAA
>JBBMHQ010091218.1:0-10694 GCA_037834295.1 Postelsia palmaeformis | reverse complement strand
CCCGTGAACAGTTTATCCTCTTTCGCCCGTCACTCGAGCCTCCCTTCCCCTTGCCTAGGCTTCCCCGACTTTCAGCCCCGTTTCAACGAGGCGTGCCTCTGCAGTTGTATGCATCCGAGCTTCGGCGGTACCTGCCGCCAGGGCCGGCCGGGTCTCTTCCAACTCTCGAACGGTGGTAACCCCGGTCGCTGGCGCGGCGGGGGGAGCTGTCCCGGGCCGCAGAGAAATTGCCAACGAATCGTATTCCGGGGGCCCGGTTGTCCGAGGGGCCACCGAAGGTGGCGTGGTCCAGCCTAGAGCCCTTCCTTACGTCGAGGAGCTAGTATCCCAGGTGGGCGGAGTACGTCTGACGCTTGCGGTGGGCGATGTAGGCTTGAGGGTCAGGCCAGGACACGGTGGTCAAGAAAGTGTCGTTCGCCTTCTGGAGGCTGACGACGAAGACCGTGGTAAACGCACAGCGCTGCTACGCTCCCCAGGGACTGCCATCAATCCAGGCGTCATTGGCGGGGAGGGCTTCGAAGGGCATTCATCGTTGGAGCCTGCGGGCGGTGGAGACCACCACTGTCGCCGTCTCACGGGGTGAGCACGGGTTTGGCTCGGCTGCCATGCAGGCGACGCTGTGCTGCAAAACGTTTGTGCATCGACCGAGACCTCGCTGGTGAGGTGCTGTTGCGGAGTGCCCGGTCGGTGTCGGGGGGCTGGAAGGGGAACTGGAGCGGTTACGACCGGAACAACAGCTAGACCCCGGGCTGAAACTCCAGCCTCGGGAAACCGAAGGTTTTGCCTGCTGGTGTCTACCTGGGCCACCCGCAGAGCTTCCCTGGTGGAGGGATTGGCTTCCCGGGCGCGGGAGGCCGAGATCACTGCTTCCTCGGAGTCAATAGAGGCAGCCTCCGAGGCTCTGGCGGCGGCAGGTGAGACGCGAGAGGCAGTCCCCGTTTCTTGCTTGGTCGCCGTGATCGCAAGCACCCGGTATCTCACGGACGTCTCCGAGGCGGCCCTGGAGGCTTCGGCGGCGGTCAAGGCCCGTTCGGCCGCGACGACGACGGCCTTGTCGAGCGCTGAGCGTTCTGTCGTGATCCCCTTGACATTGCCCGAAATGGTGGTACAGTACTGGGAGATCATCGTCCTGGCCGAGGAGGGGAGGGAAATCCATGATCCAGGGAGCAGAGGGGGCAAGGCTTGCACGCTGAGGTTCCGCGGCCGCCAGCCTTTCATCCTCCGAATCAGTGGGCTCGGAGTCCACGGTGCCCTTCGGAGTCGCGGGGTCTGGGAGAGGGAGTGTCTACGCTCCTCACGGGGAGAAAGGCTGTGCAGCAGAACGTGACGCCCTCCACCGGCGTGGGGAGTCGTATGCCATCAGCACGCTGGTAGGCCCGGCAGGGCTGGATGCTCTCTCTCATGAAATACTGGGGCCGAAACAGGAGAAAACAATCGGGGCAGGGAAGGACGCTGGGGCTGGGGGGGGCACCTGGGCAGGGGGGGACGGGAAAAGGTGGACCTCAGGGTCACAGGACGCAGGAGTAGCGGTGATAACAGCAGTAACTTGTACTTCAGCAACTTGACCACCAGTGGGGTATGGTGTGGCATGCCATGCGGCGAGCACTACAAGCGCTGGGAAATCGAGCATCAACCACAGAAAGTGCCGCGATGCAAGGGCGGTCGTTTGGCGGGTCTCCACCGTCCGTAGGTGTATTTATAGCACGTGTGGTTGGTTTTCCCACGTGCCCGGTACTGAAAGGGCTAACAAAAGCACTGCCCCCTCTTAAAGTATTGAAACTCGCATCGGCGCTGAAATTCCAGGCATGATTTTCGTTGAGACTACAGTAGCAAGGCAGGCAGGCTCAATCCTGAAATCCTGTGCACCATCGCGTGGACAATGCGCGGAAAAAACGAGTGGCAGCACTGCTCCCTCTAACAGCAGTATTAAACCTCGCATCAACACTGAAATTCTAGACACAATCTTCTTTGGTGGCTTCAGCAGCGACGAAAGTAGGATCAATGCTGGAATCCAGTGTGTCATCTTGTGGACGAGGCGCGGAAAACTTAACGCGGACGGCATGTTTATGTGTGACCATCCTACGAGTACAGGCAGGGTCAGACAGCAGTGGAATACGAGGCAAAAATCAGACGCAAACAGGCCCTTGTCTGGCCCAGAACCAGGTAGACCCGAGGGCAAAGAGCGCAGGTGGGTGGCGTGGCGAGCACTGCTTCCAGGATTGACCGACGTGCTCGGGTCCAGAGCAAAACCTGCTGAGCCCACGGGCTGCTTGGCTACGCGCTCAGCGGGGCGGGGGCGCCCAGGTGGCCAAGTGTCTTGGATCTCTTGGACGGCAGAGGGCTCGAGTGGGGGGCTAAAGCTGCAATACCCGAGGTCTGGCTGATCACGCGCTGCATGACCCAGTTGTCTCGGACGGCTGAACTCGCTCAGCCGAGCCAGAAGGCACGGAAGGTGTCTTAGAAGAGGTCGGTCTTCTTTAGGCCGCTCGCGCTTCGTCTTGGGGCTACTGCCGAGACTCTTGCTTCTCTCGTGAGCCTGTTGTACGAGGCATTCGATCTACATCGACGGGCCTTGAACGGTGGGCAAACGAGGGGCCCTGAGCCTCAGTGGCTCGGCCACCGTGAGGGGAAGCAGACCCTCCCACCTCTTGAGTCTCCATCGCGCAGTGTGCGGAGCTAGCTTGTACCAGTTCAAGGATAAGTAAAAAAAGCTCGTACGAACAAGAAAGTAAAAACATGAGCCGAAGACGCCATTTGTTAATATCAAGGTCGTGACACTTTGTATCGTGATAGGCTTGCTTATGAAACAGGTACTCCTTGGCACTCACGTGCGTTGTCTGCTTAGGGATGCAAGAATAACAGCTTTCTTCCCTTCGTGCTCGGGGAGACTGAGAGCGAAGCTCGTGCCTGGCTTGGAAACCCCTGTTTTTCCATCTAAGATACGCCTCCCGAGTACTACAAATACGACCCCACTACCTGAGCCCAGGTAATTACTGGGTTTTCAGCCTAAATCAAAGCAGTATCATAACACATGGACGTTTTTTAATTTTGACCCGAAACTCCTCCGTTCTTGGGTCCGAGAAACATTGTGAAGCAACATGACATGGCAACCGACAGACTTGTCCAGCATGCAACGCGCAAGGCGATCGTGCAGCCACCCACCGGTCCCTAGCCGGTCACAAACCACACCGTAGCGTCAAAACAAAATCTGTTCGATGAAGTGCTCTTTGTCGCGAGCAATTGAGACAGTAGCCGGAGGATCCTTAAAAAAGTGGTAAAGTTTAATAGAAAGGTGAATCTTCCATGGACTTTGTTTCTGGGAGAACCACTAAACCCGAGGCTAATCAAATTGGCCGCCCTAGCCGAGTTTCCTCGCCGAGCTTGTAACCCTCAAGACGTTAATACCGAGATATTTGTCCCACCTATTTTTCACATTTTTCCGACCCTAGGCGCATCGCGATCGATGGAGTGTGCGTCGTGAAATGTGCATTTCATCCTTTCACGGAGTCCTCGGTGGCTTGGTGGGTGGTCTGTGTGCCTATCAAGATCAATTTCGTTGGTTCGAGTCTCACCGAGTGCATACTTGCAAGGACGTGTTTCAAAAACAGAAATATGGATAGCGGAAAGCGCGAGAGCGTGAGCCGTCAACATCCGATGAAAATCGACGAGCAGTGGGAATGCTGGATGTTCTGCGCGATAAAATGAAGGCAAGCGCTGCGGGGGAGAAGGGAAGACACCTGTGACCGAGGCTTGTTCAGAATATTTGCTCGGGGTAAAACCTCCCACAAGTTACGCTAGAAAGTGAAAGTCACGTTTTTTTTTGTCGAAGTGTCGGTGCATACACGCATACATACATACATTCATACACTCATACATATATACGTACATACATACGAAGTACATATATATATATATATATAGATATACATATATACTTCGAAGTACATATATATGTACGTACATGCATACCTGGTACATACACGCGGAGACACTTGGTGTTCGGTAGTGGCAGCCTTCCCGTTCTGAAACAATCGAACGCAGAAGAACGGTCGCATCATGGTGGGAACTCAACGCTCTTCACGGTTTGACAAAAAAAATACGCGAAATATCAAGTTTGCCTTGGTTTCACAGTTGGAGGCTGGTGAGCCCAAGTGAGAAATGGTATCCTCACAAAAACAGGGCGAGTTATCTGCATGATGATAGCAGTGCCAGGCGTAAACAGCAGTGTCTGTGTGCCCACCAGCCGCTCCGCGGCTGAAGGATGGGCATGTAGTGAGCCCGCCGGCGCCCGTTCCGCCACTTCTCGAGGTGATTTTATTTTCAATTCTTGAAACGGCAGCGAAAAGCGGGTGTATACACCGACTTCTTCACCGTTTGAAATACTTCTGCTCTGAGACCGGCCACACAAGCTTTCAGGGCAGGCGGACACGGTAGTTGAAGACGCTAAAATATTGGTTCACTTCGCGCTGAGAAAGGGCCCCTAAGCGCAGAGAGGACTCGGAAATTGAGTGCTGCGACCACACTGATCAGGATAAGATACCCAGGCTTGTATACCCCGTTCAATGATAAGTCAGCAGAAACGGCTGCGTTGCTATGTTGTGGGTTTCTGTTCAATCTTTCGGTTTAGCACAGCCCGTGTTTAGTTCGGATGTACTGCACCCAATACATCGAGTTCACCGCTACGTCATTCAAAATGGCAGCACGTGCAGCAGACATTAATTTATAGCTTACCGTGCTCACGTCAACCTTCGTCTCCGTGGCCATGGGGCAATGGTTCCTCCAGGGTTCAGCAGGAACGGAAGCAATGGCTTTTATTTCCAGGTTTCAGCAGGAACGGCGGTAGAGCTATGTTCTTAACAGACTTCGCACGCAAAAATACAAATCATTTGGATAACTTCAATGTGGCAGCCGCAGTGGTGTCGAGGATGCCATTGAAAATATAATAGTCTGTCGCGGTTGTGGTACCTGATTGTTGTTTGCAATATTCAAGTTGGGGATACACGATGATCGACTTCTCCTCCTACCGATTGTTCATTGCTGTGTTATTTCGTTTATGTATAGTAGTATAGTAGTGGTCAATACATCTCTAACGTCAACTATTAATAAACATCGTAAAATATTAGCAGTACTGTCGTTTCAGCGGCCTCGGCTTATCCTACCGTACTTATACCCATCACATTTTGCAGGGATGCCCGGGGTGGCGGCAGGCATATATCCGCCAGGGAGTAGCGGCCGTTGTACTTATTTCTATAGATAGTCATCATTAATGCACGGCCAAGGAACGGCTTGGCGTGCTTATTCCACGAGTAAGTAAGTGTGTGCACCCGCAACCATTCGTTGTTTGTAGTTGGTCGGGTTCGTTGCATGAGGGGTTTGTTAATCCGCGAAACTCTGGTTGTATTCTCCTATTGTGTGTCTTCTTTCCTGGTGATATTGCTCGCATTTTCTCTGTTAAGTTGCCTTCTGGCGCTTTCATTTTGATTTCAAATTTTCGACGTAAAATTGTTTTCATTTTCATCTTGTTAAACACACCTCCTTCTTTGTGCTTATGGAGTGAACTTCTGCTGACTGCTGTGTGATATAAATCCTTGTGTACTTTGTTATTATCATGATCATCCTTTTGTACTTTGTTGATCGAGAAAACCACCTACCTGCTATTAGTCATAGTCTAACTCCCAGTTAATAATTACTTACTGAGTCTAGTTTCCAGTTCCCGAACAATCACTGTTTGCTACGTACTCGATTTTTGTGTCTCCGAGTAAAATAAACCAAGACGAGTACTATCAATCCTGAGTTCCAGACAGCGTGTGACGTATATGCACGTCATAGACACTTGCTTTTGCATGTATTGAAATTAATAATACTTGAAGCGCATGCTTCAAAACCAAGTAAACATATCTATAGTAGATACGTATACATAGTACCGAAGATATACGCACAGGCGGGGGGTCCCATCCCTCTTGTAAGGGTCCGCCTTCGTAGCAGTACGTTGTGAATTGACGAACAACAACAACAACAGGCTTGAATAAACATCAGACATGCATTACGGATTTTTCAAAGTTGAGGATTCCTAGTTCACCCCTTTAAGATCAAAATGCGCAATTTCGGCAAAAAAATAGGCCCATCTATGTTTATATATATATGTATATATATTCTCTGATGTCTGAGCCTGGAGCGCCCCCCACGAGGGCTCGCTCACAATATAGCCATACATAGCCGTTGCTAGTGTGTAGTGTGCCAGGATGGGCAGCTGGAGCAGCATGATGACTCGAGCATTTACCTCCGCTTGTACTTGCGCAACAGATCAAGGCATCATGGTCCTCGCGCGCAGCAGTAGCGGGTCCGCCTCGGCTTCTTTCTGGAGACTTGCTCTCATCGGGCATCCCGAAGTCAAAACTAGTCTGCATCACACCTGGTATTACGCAGCTTTCAAATTTGAATACCGTAGTTACACTGCGCGCGCCGAGCTCCGCTTGCACAGCAGCTACAGCAGCGAAAACGTTTACCTTCACATATGCTTGGGGGCATTTTTAACGACACATATTCTTCGATTTTTTTGCCAAAATAGCAAGTTTATGGGAAAAACGTGGACTTGTCGAAAAAGTAAAAAACATGCCAAAGTTTTTTTAGATATTTCTGCTCTGCTTCGTTGGCAAGTTGATGAAAAATGATATTTGCTCTCTTTTTGTTGTTGCTATTTTTGACCAATAACGACAGCGCAAGGCTGTACAAACCAGACCACCCCTCGACGCCCCAGGACTCGCCTTGAGTCGTGAATTAAGGGGAGATACGAAGGATACACGGTGGCATTGATCGCAGCGATGATAGAGCTGGCGACACTGGCCGTGAGCCCCGGGTGGATGGGGCATGGGTATCGTTTTGTGCGGGGGCTAAAACAGAATCACAAACAGCAGCCATCCGAGCTATTCCCAGCCGTCCCAGCTTTTCCGAGGGGAATTGGCCGGGCTGGAAAAACTGCCGACCTCTGAGATACGTGGGCTGCGCCTGGGGTCCTCTCTGCAGCAGCGTTCACGCCATAGAGCGCGTCGGCGTGCCGTCGGCTACCTGCTGCTACTGTAAGGGGTTTGACGAAAAATCTGAGGGCGTTATGATGCGAATATTTGCCAAATATTGCCTCATACATATGCAGTGTTTCAGGATAGAAGTTTGTTTGGCGAATTGATGGAAAGCATGTCTTGCCAAAATAACAAGTTTCTTGCTATTATTCCATTCGATCGTTAGAAACGACCCTTACGCAGCAATGATTAAGTTTCAAAGTAGCTGAGCATCGGCCTCCGGGGACTAGCTCTCATCGGACATGCTGAACTCAAAACTAGTATGTATCACACCTTGGACCTGTTGTAGCTCTGCCTCTGCTTCACTGCGCCACATCACATGTAGGTTGCGGCTATATACGGGAGAAGATGTGTGTACCAAGTGCTACGAATCAAACTATTGAACACTATTAAATATTAGTCTAAAAATATTCTGATAAGAGTTAGCACACGACAACCGCTATATAGTGTAAAATATTGAACGGAGGGGTTTGTGGAGAGGTTTTGAATAGTTGGCATCCGTAAACACAAAAGGTTGGGCAATAGCTTCATAGAGCCGATGATCAGTTGATTAAACTAGGAATACAGTGAGGAGAAGACCATCTATACCGTGAGTACTCTACTCGTGTGGGTGTACGAGCAGGGAGGGGTTGATTATCCTTGAGGAGGCCGGCGAGTTGAAAGAAGAACAGCAGCAGTTTATGTTTATAAGGCCAGTTCCTACACAGTCGGATCCGTCAGTCGAGGACGTCCCTTTTCGACTGAGGGCCATATCAGCTTTCTTCTACAGTCGAGAAATATCCTGTTCGACTCAACTTTTTTCGACTGAGCAATCCGACTCGCACATCCAGTCGAAAAAAGTCCTCGATTCGACTGGATGTGCCGGTCGGATTTCTCAGTCGATAACGTGTTTTTCTATTCGACCGCATCCCATATACTACTACCGTATCTTTACGCCATTCCAGAAAACCGCACCCCAGCACCACAGCACATAACACCACAACTGCGGCGTTGCTGGCTTGGCTGCTATCACTGCTTGCTGCTGCTGCTGCTGCTGCTCACCACGAGTCAGCGTGGTTCGGCACTCCCTAACATCGAATGCTTCTCGAAAGAACACCAAAACCGAGAATGATATCCGAATGACGATAAGGAGGCCAATAAAAAATCAGTCCATTTGGCCCTCAGTCGGAAAGGGACGTTTTCGACTGTCGGATTCGACTGTGTAAGAATTGGCCTAAAGTGACAAATTTCGAAATAAAAAAATTGAAATTACGAAAGTTTTAAAACATTAGAATTTCGGACCTTCAAAGGTGTGTGAAACTAAGAATTGTTGTTGCCCGATAAGTTACCCAGCTTGGGACGCACAAAGAAGGCCGACTCTCATGACTCCATACAGAGGGCCCGCAATGAGGGGTGGTAAACTAATCCCCATTTCATCAAAAGGGAATGAGAAATATATCGAGCAGCAGGTTACCCGCCAGATACCAGATACCAAGAAAGCAAGGAATACCACAGGTACAAGGTAGGTTACGAGAAAGCAAGGATGTAGGGGGCAGCGAGAGAGACAGGGCGGGTGGGAGGGGGTAAGGGAGGGATGGAGAGAGGGACGGAGCCTCGGCGCGGGCTTCGACCTGATGCGTCGAAAGGAATCGTCTGTAGTAGGTGATCATTACGTTTGTTGCCCTGCCTCCTGTCGCTTGCAGCACAACTAACTGCTGTAGTACAAAAAATATGAATATACCTGCTCCCACTTGAAAAAATACTAGACGGAGAGGTTTTCCGACGCTCTCGAGCGAGCGATTGCCGCTGCTCGATCCATCTCCCCGATTGGGATGCTGAAAGTCGACTTTGTTATCGGGGAGATGCCGAAAGATAACTCTGATAACTCCCCAACACAGGGCACGCGAAGAGGTGTGGCTTGTACCATGCACACGTGGCCATTTGGGTACCCCCATAATCCCCAGAACGTTCGTGCCACGAACCCTCCACATGATTCCTTGAAATTGAACAACCGCCCACCATGGTAATTGAAAAACCCTGTAAGGGATTTTGTATCCTTCAATTTCCCCCAGAGTAAAACAAATGAACTCGGTTCCTCGGAAGAATTTCTGCTGACACTCCTGTGGAGGGTGTTCAAACCGTCGATGATCCTCCACAGGATCCCTAGAGACAAACAGTCCCCCACCATGGTAATTTCAAAATCCTGTGCAGGGTTTCGTTCCCTCGAACTCCTACAGAGGAAAACAAATCAACTCGGTTCCTCTAAAGGGTTTCTGCTGACACTCCTGTGGAGGGCGTTCAAACTATCGACGATCCCCAAGAGGATTCCGAGATAGAGGCAATTCCCCACCATGGTAATTTGAAAATCCTGTCCAGGATTTTGGATCTATGAAACCCTGCACAGGACATTAATACTAGCTCAATCCCCTAGAGGGTCTCGGCAAACAAGCCTGTGGAGGGTGTTCGAAGTATCGACGATCCCCTAGAGGATTACGATATAGAAACAACCCCCCACCATGGTAATGAGAAAATACTGGGGAGGATTTTAGATCTATGAAACCCTGTCACAGGACATGAGTATGAACTCGACCCCCTAGAGGGTTTCTGAAGACAATCGTTTGGAAGGTATTTAAATGATCGAAGAACCGCTCGGGGATTTAAAATAAGCATGAACACCCCAACATGGCATGACCATAATATCCCTTTTCGGGATTTCGTATTTTCGAAACCTTGTAGAGAAAACCAAATGGTTAAAGTTGCTATCCCTCTGCGGCATTTGGCCACTCCGCTCCTTTTGTGGTCTCACTAGACTATTACACTCTCGAATATTATTAATGTTGACAGTCTATTTTCAAAACTCGCCGACACCAACAGGCTGTCAGCCTTGATCAGAGCTCTAGGGCGGGCGAGAAGCAAAACTTTAAATATATTTTGCCACAGATCACAGCAGCAGTTTACGACTGTTACCAGGCGTTCGGTTCCCAACCAGCTTTCTGTACGCTCAAGTGCATACCGTGAAGTGATGCCGACTTGTACGATGGAGGGGATGTGATACGCTGGAACCAGGAGCGTTGTTGAGCTCGAAGCAAGCCTTTCTTCTTGACGTGGGAGACCTCTTGTTTCTTGTTATTTAAACCCTTGGATGAAGTTCGATTGGCTACCAAGCTAAAGTCAGGAGATAAAAGAACCAAAGGAGACTACTGTAGACTAAGGCAGGCCAGGATGGAGAGAAATGAATGGAGAGAAGAGTGACCTGGAGAGGGGGCGGTGGGAGGGAGAGTCTACCAGAGCTCTCGCTGAATCCTTCGCTTAGTCGGGTGATTATTCTCCCGCTTAACTATCCTAATGCCCGCTAACTGGATAGATTATATACCTAAGCCTGCACGGTTCCCGCTTTGTGAGAATCTTATACCACTGAGAAGATTCCTATGGGCCTACACCAATCTCTATGTGGGATCTCCGACGATGGGAATATTCTAGGGTTGTGAATCGATGGCAAAAATTAATATAATATATATCGTGGATCGGCGCAGCCGATATATCGATATTTTTCGATACATTCAATATCGGCGAGCGCAGCGAAGCTGACGCGCGAAGGCGCGGAAGCTCGCTGTGCGAGCATCAACGCCCCCCCCCGGC
>JBBMHQ010091207.1:0-10695 GCA_037834295.1 Postelsia palmaeformis | reverse complement strand
TATCTCACGTAGTGAGCGGCATGTTTTACAGTGTCGTTGCCAAACGACGCCAACCCATTCAGAGGGGGGATTACGGGGGGGCATATTAAATAAGACCCACGGTACATACAAAAACCTTTACCAGGTATATAAATTTGGTTTTTACTATAATAACAATATTCGGTCCTATTTACCCTTCAGTGCCCTTCAGTGCCCTTAAGGACCCCTAACATGGCAAACACAACTACGTTGACTACAAAAAATGCCACGCCCCCTATAAAGTAGCGCCAACTACAGTAACTATTATGGGGAGCTATACCATAGTAAATAGGACCACATATTGTGATTATAGTGAAAATAGGGAAATATATAGGGTTTTGTATCTACCGTACAGTAGGTCCTATTTAATACTACAGTCCCCCGTAATAACCCCTCCCCCCCCCAAAGTGTTAGGACTGCAGTCCCGTTTGGGGGACAGACCACTCAAATTATAACTAGTTTGTCCCCGAAACGGTCCTGCGGCTTCATGTACTAAAAACTATCAACTCTATGATTAGTGTGGGGGGATCATAGACCTCGTAGGACGACAGGGGTCTTGAGCTGGACGAGCTAACTCCTGTTACTTCTGTACCATGACACCATCGGGATCGTAGGCGGACAGAGGGCTTCAATTCGACTACCCTCACGCACCTCAGTATTCGATACACCGCGTCACACCGCCACACCCCAACTCGAAAGAATGACGAAACAAAATATACATACGTAGCACAACACCGGTTCAACACCGGTTCTATAAGAAGGTGCGCAGACGGGCCGTGCGAAGCACATTTCTCACGAAGCAGCAGAAAAAAAGCGAGCCCTGGCAAACAGACAGCGCAAATAATAATACTAAAAAACTTAGACTCCGAGCGTAGATAATATTCCGTACCTGGTACGCTTAAACATAAACATGAATATGAAGATCAAGCCCGGAGTGGTATTCGGTATTGTAGGAAAAATGAGGATCGTTCGGTATTGTACCCATACCCATACCCATACTCATACTCATATGAATAGCAAAACCGTTACTTGCATTTATGAGCTACGTACGTACCATGGTACGACTTTTTACACGGCCCTCTTGCATTTCCGGACAGAGTGGTTTGTCGTCGGCAGCAGTAGCATTAATATACACCTGTACATACTCGCGGTCGCGGTCAAGAGCCGAAGTCGAGGCCATCGAGCAGCAGCAAGCCCATAGAAAAAAACCCCCGAACACTGCGGTGATACCTCAATCTCATGGGCGTTAAGGTCATCAAAACGCGACCAACCCCCTGTTGGTCACTAGGAATGTCTACTGCTCTATGGTACTTCGCAGGCTAGGAAGTTATCCCTCAGTCAAGTCTTCCAGTGGTAGGCAATGATTAGGGAATATTCATGTATGTATCCATCCATTTATCTCTGCACGTGGTAGTTTTCTATATTTTTCGAAGTTATCTACCGGTACCTACTTTGTATCTACAGTAGCTACCAATATGGTCGGAAATATAAGGATCGTTTGAAACTGATGTCAAGACAAAGCTATCCTTACATTTCGGGCCGGAGTGGTACCTATCTACGAAATCCCAATACATCGACCGACCAGTCCATCTACTACTGTACTTCATCAATCTATCTATTAATACTGTAGCCCGAATCTATCCGTCCATCCATCCCTGCTGACCAACACTCTCAGGACGCAACACGTCCCCTCCTGCAGCCGTACCTCGAATCCGTGCCTTCGTGGCCCTCAACATCAGCCGCCGCATGCAGCCGCTGCCCATCCACATTCTTCTTCCTGTACCGAATCTCCCCAGAGACGTCCCTAGTTTTCTCGTGCCTCAACCTGCCCCCCACAATATGCGCTCGGAGGCCCAGCTTCTTGGCGGCGAGGGCGGTGAAGTTATCGAGCTTAGGGCAACTGTTCAGGACGGTCCGACCTCCGTCATCCGAGCCCATCTTCATGCTCCTCGTGCTTAAAGGGAGGAGCGCCTGCCGAGCCGAGGGGTCGAAGGCGGCGGCGGGGGGGGTACTTATTTTGTTGTTCGCCTCTAGTAGTCATTTGGCCCTTGACCACGCATCCCTTTCGAGACGTCGTACTCCTATCAGAGACACCTCCAACATTTGGGCGCTCACTACGTTTTTTTTATGCATGCGTTACATCTATTAATTATTTTGCTGGTCTCATCCCCTTATCTTGAGCAAATATGGGTGTGAATGTTAGGACCGCTTGTCTTCACCTTAATGTCTGAGAGGTCCCTATATTCCCGCCCGGTGTGGTAGGGTATATCGCATACTATAAACTACAGTACTCTGCCCCAAAACTTGAGACAGTTTCAGACATTTTGCGGCGTACTTCCTGGAGGTTGGCGTTGATTTGACTGCGGCTTTTCTCATCGGACTCGTGGGAATCAATCAATATCAACCACTGTGGTAAAACTATTGGCGGCACAGCGCAGCAGCCGCAGCATACACCAATGGCCCCTCTACAGTCAGTCAGTGCGTTACCGTTACCGTTACGCGCCAGGCAACAACACCGGCACTATAATAGCAGCAACCGGCACTATCTTGCACAGTGCCACAGCGGTTGATATCATACCATGGTATGCGCCAAGCGATTCCACAGGCACTATAGCGGGCAGTCAGCCGACATTACACGAAGAGGGACCACTACTGTATGCAGACAACGACACCTGTATGCAGACAACGACACAGGCGTAGCAGTAGAGGTACGGCATTAAATCCTTGGGACTGCAGAGGAGAACGAATATCGGCAAAAAGTGAACAACGATTACAGCGACGGTCACTGCGTGATTGCGGGGGAATACGAACCGATCTCTGGGTTTCAATGCAAACAGGCGTACGGCACAGACAGGGGCGCAACATGACCCATCCTACTCGTAACTCAAGGCCCTCACGCTGCTCTATACCTCCTCGACACGGTTGACAACAATCAAGCAGGCATTGTTCCGTTCGCTATCGTATCTCGGGGTGAAACATGCCGAAGGGGGAAATACACCTGCGCAAGCATCCTGAAGCCCTTGTAGTCCAGGAGACACATGGGCGGGACACACAGTCCCACCCCAGTCCGGAGATACTCGGACGCGCCTACGATGGGTATTAGAAGCAATCGGGGTTTGGAAGCGGTCAAGGTGGGCGACGCAGCGCAGCATCATTAGGATTGACACATCGAAAAACAAAGAGTCTAGGTAGCAAGTGAGCAGCCTCAACCATGATGCGCGGAATGTGCTTTGCGGCGAGGTGTTTTTTTTTCCATCGCTGTATGCATGTTGATGTACGATAAAACTTGCACCACACCACTACACAGCACGGCACAGCACAGCACAACACAACACATCACGTCCCAGCAGAACACCGAATGAATACGATACCTCGCAGCTCGTGCCCCGCCGCCTTAGCAGCCGCTTCATCGCTGCCACCGTAGGGCCCTTTGCTGCCATCCGCCAGCTTAAATAGGATCCCCCGCCAGAGGTACTTCTTCCCGCCCGCAACACCCCCCAGCTGCTTCGGCCTGGCGAGGGCCGGATACCAACAAGAGACGAAGCGGCGGTGTCGCGGTGGGAGAGGAGATTGACTCCAAACCCCGCGAAAAGAGTCTGCCTCCCACATAACTTCTGAACCAAGTGTTAAATACCAGGCATTCACGTTTCACCAGGTACTTGGCAAATGGACGTCACAAACATCTTTTGGTGACATAAAATGGAGTGTAAAGAACAAGGTAGCTCGAACATTGAGTTTCGAACACTCAATCGATTGGACTCGCAGCTGACGCACTGGCAATAGTGAAACAAAAAGCGACTGGAGGGGACAGGGGGGGGGGGTGCCGCTCGCTTTTCAGTATATACCTGTACTGTATGTAATACTTCAGTAGTGTAGTATAGTATTATTGGTCCTCTTCAACAATACCGCCAACGTTTATTGATGGCCGCTCAAGGCAGACCCAAAACGAAAAAATCACTAAACGGCGGTGTCTTAACACAGCAGCGTATGGCGGGAGTGTCCCTCGCTCTTCAGCGTACACGGGTTTTGTCGCCAATGTTAGTACAGGCATGATGTTGCACTGCTGTAGTAGTAAACGCTGTTGAAACCGCTCACAGGTTCAAACTTGACCCCGCAAATATGCAACACCCGAGGACAGCACCCGGGGAACTCGAGTGACAAATTTGCAGCCAACCGACAACCTAAGGTACTACACAGCAGAGACACGGCAGAAACATAACCGTTGGTGTTGTCCGTTGAACCTGTCCGTGGTGGACCTTCTCAAACACGGACGTACGTGGGCACTATTTAACACGTACGACAGTACTCCTTACAGCATACGGCGCACGCATCCTCTTCCTAGACTTGAGGCACAAGAAGGAGACGACCAGGTCCGCACAGCGAGAGCAAGGCCTTCCAAAAGGCTAGGAACTGGCCGGGGGGGGGAATACTCACTGCTCACTACTCACGACGTACGAGGAGCGCTTATAGCCGGCAGACAACGGTATGTCAGAGGCCTATTGATAGAGCAACCTAACGCGACACCACTATCACTACCATGGTTCAACCCGCCCCTCGGCCCCCTCTCCATGCTACAGCTGTCACAAGGCGGCCAACCTCAGAGACAAGCAGCACCGAAGGAGAAGGGAAGAGGAGGAGTGCACATCAGCGATAGAGCGGCATCCAGAATGCTACTTGGTAGGACAGCAAGATGCACGCAAGTTTATCATGGGGATGCCCACCTGATACATTATGAGGGTTCTCAATATACCAACCTAAAAAAAGCCCCCTCAACAAAAGGGCATGCCTAACCAACCCCGACGGTCAAGTAGTCCCACGGACGAAGCCTATATATCGAGACTTAGTGTCAAGCTAAGACGAGATAAAATAGATCACTCTCCCACTCTGAAAGTCTGACCAGAAACATACGATACGTGTCGACACTTTGTAACCATCTGAACGCCCCGTATATATACGTAATTAGACTGGTATTCGGTATTATAGGCCGTAGTTCCTCAGCGCCCTCAAGGAGCCACTTGATGAACCGAATTAGTCCCAGTGCCAGTTTCGTCAATAACTGCTACACCTGTGGCTGGGCACTGGCTGACTCAGGAGCAATTGCACTGTCGTCAAAGCCAATCAGTATAAAGGTACTGGATTGAGGAATTATACTATTACTATAATTAAGATACCCCCAACCCTCGGACGGATATGACTCGGTTTCCTTCAAAATATGCCTTAAGGGGCACAGACACGGCAATGCAGTGGGTGCCTTTGGAAATATTTCGTCGCGAAGGTTGAATAGATAGACGCATCGCTCTTGTCGTGCTCATTACACCCTCACAGTTGTCGAGAAGCCCAGCTTTCAAAATCGCCTGAGAGGGTGTGTGCTATCGTAAGTGTCGTGCGGTACTCTCTCTTCCCTCTCATTTCTACTCCCGAGTGAGTTTCCGCACTACGAGTATAATATGGCGTGTTTCTTTGGCGTACTCAACATAAAAACTGCTGGCGAATATATTGGCCAGGTCAATCAGGAGATTACTACTGGCAGTACATACTGGCCAGTGCCTAGCCCTATTACCAGCCCTGTTGTAGCATGCGTCACAATCCCGACATAACAAAAAACGACAACCGGACATCGGACAGGGCAAAAGGGGCGGCCGCGTGCGTGGGACTGACCGAACGCTTTTCATGTACTCGTGCAGAAAGTACTCTGAGATGATGGTTCTCCCGTACGTGACAGCCGTGTGGACAAAGTCGGAGTAGACGGCGTCGAGCTTCGTTCGCCTGTGAGGAAGGGAGGGGGGGGGTCGGGCCGCAAGATAGAAGACACGAAGGACTTGTTGTAAATAGTGATAGTGCTGTGAAAGTCATCGGAGGTGTTACCACGCTATCAGCAGGAACAACCCCAACAAGCATCTGCACGTACTACCCGGCATGGTACTACTTGTACTACCGATACAGTAAAACAACAGCAGCTGAACACCCACGGCTGCAAACGCCTCATCTGTACGGTACGGTATAGCAGTGCACATCAAAGTACAGTGCAGTACAGTGCAGTGCAGTACAGTACAGTACAGTACAGTACAGTACAGTACAGTACAGTACAGTACAGTACAGTACAGTACAGGACAGTACAGTACAGTACAGTACAGTACATTACAGGAAGTACAGTACAGTACAGTACAGAGTACACAGCACAGTACAGCACAGCAGTGTACACACACCAGGTGCATTGAGAAACAATTTTCAGTGCCCCCCGCGAGCCCTTGGTGGCCAGCGCGTGTACCGACGGGGTTACTACCGACGGGGAGACTCGAGTGAGACTACAACAGCAATAGCGAGGCGCAGTAAGTCAGCCGTATTTAAGGCTGGCGAGGTATTCAGTGTATCTATTGCGGGGGGCCATAGTAAATAGGACCTGCGGTACGAACAAAACCCTATATGTTTTTCTATTTTTGCTAGCAAAATTTGGTCCTACTTACTATCAGTATGGTACCCCGTCAGAACACACCCCAACAACGGGGCGGCGCTATAACTAGTATACTAATCTGTGCGGAAATAAAATGAACGTTTTTATACTAGTAATAAAAAAAGGTTCCTCTATTTAGGGACAAGAGTGGTACTGGATACTGCCGTGCCCAACAAAGCGCACGACGTTGTACACACGGTATACCGCAAACAGGCATAAAACGTTGAGAGCTCGCACGGGGGGTGCGATCGTCTTTCAGCGCTATTGCTAGTTTTCTCGACAACTACTGCTGTATGGGTGCTGCAACCGAACATTCAATTTTCGGAAGACTCTCGACCAGATCTTTCGAAAAAAGACCTTGCTCGGTATTCGGTATTCGGTATCGGTTCCCTCCCTTCGTTCTGCAACAACTGGAGCGCTGAAAAATGGTCACACTCCTGCGCGTAATCAACGCTGTCACGCCACGGCAATTCTGTCAAAAGGAGAGGTTGAGGTCAGCTAACCGGATATCTTCCACCTGGGAAGCTCCACCTATCACTGAGCAGTGTGACCTAGTAAGGTCACGTGACCCTTTTACTACAGCAGTACTCGGTAGAAACTGCTTGCGTTTTACGAAGAGTTGGATGATTTGTCCGCAAAACGGAACTGCGGTCCTACCAGACCTACAAGGTTTAATTAAGCAGCTTCGCGTTCGATTCGTGAAAGAGGGGAAAGGGTCAAATGTCACCTGTAGCCCTTGTCCATCTCGGTTTTGTTCGGTAGGCTGAGCGCTTCCTGCCATCGTTCGTTCCAGTTGTCACCCCGGTCGCTGATCTAATGTATACAGCGAAGGACAGCGAATGACAACGACAAAGAGGATGTAGAACATACCAGTATGGAACAATACACATACGTACGTACCGGTATATACCTTCAAGTAACAATATTTTGAAGTACGTAGCAGCATCAGACTACACGCGAAGAAGGTGGGCTTCGGTTTGTATGTACGTTTGTGCCATTGAAATTTGTGCGTGCCACCCGCCAGTAGCTCGATGGAGGTGTTCTAATTCATACTGTATGAACATCCGCTGTACTCAAGACAACCACGCGTCGTAATTCAGGCATATCGTAATTCAGGCATATCGTAATTCAGGCATATCGTAATTCAGGCATATCAGAGCGAAGGACCCACGGCGGGAAGCAACACGAACGATGTGGCACGGAATTCAGGCGTACGATGCGACCCATTGCCAGCATCGGTTATATACTATTAATACTGTAGTTATCTTAGCCAACAATAACATGGAACCAACAGAAGGTAAATAATCGCGAGACAGCGACAAATATGTCACCAGGCACAAAATTACTCTCTGCATCGAGCGTACTATATATTTACCGGAACAAAGACGAGTATAATAGTTGATTGCGCGCGAACAAACTCAAACGCGACGCAAGTACCGTCAATCGCCGGCAGAGTCAGACGGGCAGGCAGACGGACATCCAGCTAGCCAGATAGACAGACAGTAGACAGACAGGCGGGCAGATGCACAGACATACAGGCAGACATAAAGAAAACGCGCGTCCGGCGACGGGAATTTTTGACGCGAGCGCGCCTTCATGGTAACGCGGCGCTACAGTAGTACCGCACTACACAGTAATGCGGTGTCGCAATACTACTGTAGCGTAGTGCAGTACTACCCGAACCGCCGTACCGCGCAGCAGTACATTGCACCGCAGGGCGATAGAAGAGAGTGCTGATACTGCTGTACGCAACCTGGTACCATGGTGCGACACTGCTGTGTGCAGTACGAGTACATCGCAGGACAGCGCACTTCAGTGCAACACAGTAGCATACAACCACACAGCAGTTGCAGTGGCAGTGGCGGGACTGGGATATCTCCCACATAATATCAAAATCACCTGCACCCTCGCGTGGTCCTTGAAGAGCAGCATATCCGTATCCTTCCACGCCTGTCAGCGCCAAATACGGAAATCAGAAGGTGAACCGTAAGCGTTTGTGCGTGGCGGCTGCGACACGCGCCGGTGGCTAGACGATTAATATACTATGGAATCGCCAAAGTATACGTATCCTCGTCCATATTACATGGTACATGAAGCGAGCGGTTGCTATGCGCCTCTCGATCGTCTTTTTTCTGTGTTCTTACACGGGGCTTGGTGTTGGTATTAGAAGCTGTACGACGCACTGCACCTCGTTCCGATTTTGGGGACGGCGGCAAAAGTGCAACAAAAAAAACAGCACTTAAGGAAACCAACTTACTGCACTGTCGCAGCAGAACCTGCTGTGCTGCTACAGCTTGACGCAGATCCACGACCAGAGGACCGCCTACAGCACAATGCAGTACAAAATCAATATCGACTCCCGCCAAAGCGGCGTGCCGGAAAAGCGATGCAGGGGTATGTATGTCGCTGAAATACACCATCGTTCACCTTCGGAAGGGTAGGTAGTCTTGAACCGCTGTGAGAAATCCGTCCTGGTATGGCGTATCTACACACCAAGAACAACCTTTTCCCGGCGTGTACGATATGAGACGTGCCAGTACAATATTCGCAGCAATTACACTGCCTGCTATTAATAATGTAGTATGGTCCATACCGCGCGTTCTTGACGAGGGGGGAAATATCATACTACTAATACTATTCATACACTGCATCTGTTATACTACACTACATCTGGGTTATCCTACCTAAATACTCTCGAAATATCTACCAGATCATTGACTGCATCTACTCCCAAACAATACGAGCCCGTAGGAGTATGTACCTTTTTTCGGATCCGGGACTCGATGTCTGCAGACTTTTTCCCTGAGGAGGCGCATGCCTCGCAATCCACATGCAAACCCGCACGCATTTCTTCTCGTTGATCGTGGCACAGTTTCTCCTGCAAGGCGTTCGGGAATTAGCCGGCAGAAATTTCAAGTTGAAATGTTTGCCCGGTGGGGTGATATTTGTACCAAACCTTGAGGGGGCATATCTGGTCCTGCGGCAGGGAGAGAAGGGGGGGGGGTCGTGGTGTGACCTCAACACTTAACTCAAGTCGAGGAGCAAGCGCCCACCAATTAGATAACGCGTCACGCAACCTCGAGATGGGTAGTCCCCTTCACAATATCGTGCCCCTCACCTGCTTGAGCTCCTTCACGTAGAAATAGGCCATTCGCCGACGCCATACCCGTTGAAGGGCCACCGCCGCGGCGGTATCGGCCTGCCAACACGCCAAAAAGCGCGCATGCAAACCCCCGTCGGTGATCGCAGTTGAAATCAACGGAGATTTGATCAGAAACCTGTAGCGATATCTCAATACTCGAGGACTCTTCTCGGTGGCGACAGCTCCAAGTCGAGTTGACGTTAAAATCGTTATAAAACGTTAAAGTACCAGGTATCGTGTACCAAGCGGTGCATCAAGCGGTGTCAAGTGCGTTATCCGGTGGTCGATCATGGCGGCGCCATATGGACACTCGAGTACTGCCCCTGGTATAACCTACTCATAGGCCAACAACGACAGCAACTACAACATGCATCACCGTACGTTTCGCTACGGTTTGAAAACTAACTTTGTTTCTCAGCGGCATGACAAACATTTCACCGCAACCAGCTTATTCGGATGTTGCAAGCTACGGATTTCCGCGGCATGTACTCAAGCGTCGTCGAAAAAATCCCGACAAGACGAGAGAGCATATCTATTGACTGTTGTTGGCAACAGCGTACACTATACACAGCTCGAGGGGCTTTCACTAGCCTTCGCGGTTAATATTATATTGTTCAAGCCACCCCAGACGGAAATATAAGGAACGTTGAGGACGGACCAAGGCCTCAACGGGTAGGGTGGACCGAAACTGGACCGAGTCCGGCAGGCAGGCAGCATAACGTTTTGTATAATTTTGTTATAAATAGTGCGTGAGCTTGCGTAAGCCCTGCGCTACCCAGAGGAAATGAGTCCCCCGGGTGGTTATCTCCGTCGGATCGACCTGCTCGCGCACCCAGCAGCAGCAGCGGCAGCAGAAGGTTGCTCTGGTGCTGCAACGGGAGCGACGGGTCAACGCTTTTAGGGACTGCAGTCCCACTCTGGGCGGAATTCCCTCAATTTCAATTGGTGTGTCCGCAAAACGGGATTGCAGTCCTAAAGGTTAAGGTTAAGGTTAAGGTTAGGGTTATTTATTGACATCGATGCTCATTTCGTATTAGGACGTGTGGTGAACCCAACCTTCAGACCTAAGGGCCCATCTCAATGG
>JBBMHQ010091196.1:0-10695 GCA_037834295.1 Postelsia palmaeformis | reverse complement strand
GTTGTTGTTGTTGTTGTTGTTGTTGTTGTTGTTGTTGTTGTTGTTGTTGTTGTTGTTGTTGTTGTTGTTGTTGTGTAAACATTAAATCGTCCTTTATACCCAGCCTCATCAGTACACCCAGTGTCCGTCCTGATTCCTTATCCTTGAGAGATACCTGGTACTGATTATTATTTTGTCACAGACTGTTAGACAGGAAACCTACAAACAAAAATCGAAAATTCAAGCGTCAAGCAAGTGAAATGCCAGCGTACCGGGTACGAGAACACAACAACAACACAAGCTAGACAGGAAAAATATCAACAAAAATATACAATAAAACCAGGAAGACTCAAGTCTGAAATAAAGAAAAACAAATTGATTGGTGAAAATCACGGTGCTTGGGGTACTACGATCATCATGAAGGATCCAGAGACATACACAGGATTCAGGTGATTGTCCGACTTACAAGATCTTCTATCGATCGGATGCCTTTTGCAAGCACATATTTTTTGGATTATACCTGGTATATTTCATCAAAAGTGGACCGGCGAGACTTGATGCAATTTCAGCCGAAGTCTGAAATAAAGAAAAACAAATTGGTTGGTGAAAATCACGGTGCTTGGGGTACTACGATCATCATGAAGGATCCAGAGACATACACAGGATTCAGGTGATTGTCCGACTTACAAGATCTTCTATCGATCGGATGCCTTTTGCAAGCACATATTTTTTGGATTATATATTTCATAAAAAAAGTGGACCGGCGAGACTTGATGCAATTTCAGCCGGAGTGAAACGAAGTGGTTAGCCTAGCGTATAGCTAGAATTTTTTATGAACTTTTACATTCAACTCTTTTATGTTTCTAATTTCTGGAAGTTTGATAGATTCGAAGACGACTACTACTACTCTCAAAGCAGGTAGGAGGTTTGGTGAGACAAGCGGGGCGAGCATTAATCAAATTAAATGTGAAACTTCTGCAGCTTAAAGTGCTAGAAGTTGCGTACCAGTATAGAATCGCGATACGTATGTGGAGACATTCCGAAAGTTTGGACCGTTTCAGGTACCACTTGTTCTCAATGATTCATTGTAGAAAAATATCTCAATTTCACCAAAAATAAGTATATTTTTTATCGGATTTGTATTTCAATAAAATATGCTCCGAATAAAACTTCTCCAGGTCAATTTCCCGAAAAATGGAGACTGACGTCATCACCCACGACCACTTTTCCAAGTTTTCATTTTTTCCGAAAAGTGACGTCACGATTTCGGGTGACGACAAATATAGATGTCGACCGAGAATTTTCTACCCACCAAAAAAATCGATCAGACAACTGCGGGCATGAAATCCCTTTCTGGCAGACACCAGGGAATTTGACCCTCCAGCTGCTATTAATAATAAAGTAACAACTCCCGCCAAAAGGCCGTCATCAGACCCTTTTCTAGGAGCGAAGTTTTCGCAACAGAAGAACTATAAGTTAGGGAAACCTTATAGCTTCACAAACAGCCCTGAACCGCATGCTGCACATACATCACACCGTCTTTTCTATGTCAGGGCTGTTTGAAGGCAGGCGAAACGATGACGACAGCAACACAGACCATCGTGCCTTTTATCCCCTTTATCGACCCCTCTTTTTCCGTTGCACAGCAAAACAAAGAACACGCTATTAACAAATTGCCTGGTAATCGAGTAACCACACGGCAAGAAAAACACGTCAACAATACGCAAGTAATCGTTCTGTCAAAGTCTCGCAACACTCTCCTCACCTACACTGCATGCTCACGTGTGTGTACGTTTGTAAAAATGCGGCAAACCAATGTTCTCTGTGAACCGAGCAATGGGCAGACCCACAGCCAGCTCCTGGTTGTTCCGTTCGTCCGCTATTATAGCTATAAACAGCGGTGCATGCTCGTACAGAGTATGCCCGAAAGGCCGATGCCATTCAAAGGTGGAGCTCTTTCAATGACAAGAGAGCGCCGATAACCCGATTTACCTATTATGCTGCTAATCATATAGATTTTTCCTTCTCATACTCCTCAGCAGTCAGCCTGTTTACTTTGCCTGCAACCCCCCAGCAATTAATTGCAGTGGTCGGAGAAGTGGTCACCACAGCAAAAAAGCAACTACAGTATTAATACTTTATATATATGTATATATACATACGTACGTACAAACTATTTGTCCCGAAACGGGGTTGTTTGCAGTAAGGCAGTCCCACCCTCTATATACATGAACATACAAATTAAATACCAGGCATGAACAACGAACATTTATTACACAAAAAAAGATCTCTTGAGATACTTCGTTTCCTCAACTCGAAAACCCTTCGAAGGGTAACTACCACAAGCAGCCACAATACTTTTTACTCAGTACCTGGTACTATTTTTGGGATCTCAGAGAAGACATTGAAAATTCGACGAAACCAAGCGACGTGACAGCACATCGACTACAACACGAAGCAGCCCGGGCGAATACTGGGCGAAGGAGCGAACACTAGGTGTAATGTCCGAATTGCACCGCAAAATCAACACTTAAAGTCTTGTTGCACGGCACGCGCGTTTTTTCCACGGCTACGCTCATCATGCTGCGGCGCGCTCCCAGGGTTGATAATACCGTACACCAATCAATGTGTGTGTGTGTGTTTGTCGTCTTCTTCGAATCACAAAGGCTTCAAGCTTTCAAAACACAGTGCATTCATGCATACATGCCGCCCTCCTCCCTACTGTATTTCCCAGAAGAGTAGGCTCTCACGCCACAAAGGCCGCCATCCCTTGGAGCGCGGCATCTTGTATTATTCCTCCTGTTCTCTAGGCTCAAGACTATCCGGCTGATTCTTTCCCTCTATTCGTCACCACCATTTACATGCCCTCGCATCTGGCTCTAAATCGCAATGCCATGCTAGAACCACTCTCTTCCTATCGGTGCTGAATTTATTTTCTTGTCTCAAAACGGCTGTAATAATAAAACAGTTGACTACGGCAAAAATGTTCCGAACCTTAGGGTCAATCTTAACGAGGGCCGCTTTTGAAGATAATTCCCCGAAATTTCGGTATTTCTTCGTATTTTTCTACGGGAAAATACCGACATTCCGGATAAAATACTGAAAACTCCTCGTTAAGATCGACCCTTATTCCAAGTAGCTGTTGTCTCAGAGTCGATTGCGGTCTAACGCTGAGATTTAAGAAGCATCAGCAACTATTAAATAACTCCAAGTGCAAGGGGGGCTTCTATATTCTTCCTCTGCCTCATCCAGTCATCATGGCGTCCCGACCCACCCGTGCTCCGAATAAAAGGCGCGCCTTGGGGAAACGAAGACGAAGCCGTGGTGCAAGATACCTGCGGGGTCAGATGAGACGGCATCGACTTTGTTTTACCAAGTAGTTATTTTTCGCGAACACCAGGATCTACACGTTTGTTTCACTGCGCCTGCTTACGCTTACGTCGTTTCTTTACAAGAGCAATGGGATTGAGGAACGTTAGACGCCTCGGAGTCGTCACAATCCTGACTGCAATAACCTACTGCGTTGGCCATTCCTCTATTTTACTGTGTTTCAGCAACAGTCTTGGGATCGTTTTCACTGCTAAGCGATGCGCGTCAGCGAATAACCTTGTGTTGTGGCTGGGTGGGTATGGGTGTGGGTTGGACGTTTGCTGGTTGGCCCCACCACGAACACCACCCACCAAACACGTTTCATTGGTAAGCGATGTGCGTCAGCGCTAAAACCTTAACATTTACACTTGAGAGGGTAGACTGATAAATATCTGTGGGGAAGACTCGTAATCGAGGTTTTGGAAATACACACCAATTGCTACGACTACGACAGGTCTATTTGACATTTTCTTACCTAAAGTCGTCACCCTCACGGAGCCCTTGTACTCGCATATAGCACGCTGTCGTTCGCAACAGCAGTACATCCAACAACAATATCACTACAACAACCCAGTACACCACTGCGACATCGCAAACGACAGCACCAGCACTCCGACCACCAGGAACCGACGGCAACAAGCCTATTCTGATGCTCTTGCTGCTTGGCTTGTGATGGGGATGTATGTGGTGGAGTCGTACCCTGGGTATGATACTCCCCTGGCGCGACCATCGAGCAAGCCCCACCGCCACCACCACCAGCTGCTGCAACCACCACCATCACCGAAACTGGGCTATTGCAAGACTGAACATCTTCTATATAGCTGGTGGTGGTATAGTGGTAGTGCAGGTGGTGTTGGTGTTGGCTGGTCCTTCTCCTACCTTGCTGCTCGTTCTTGAGAGTGCGGCGGGATAACTTCAATCCCCCCAGGTCTCTTCGACAGTTGGCACAGGCAGCCTCCTATTGGAGTACTTACCACCCCCATGCTTTCCAGCAACTCGGTACGGCTTTTGACACGAGCAGTACAGCACGGACGGTCTACATCTTACGTAGCAGGCTTCTATGGGTGCCGGGTATGTCTCAATCCGACCCGCATAGATGTAGCACGATGGCGAATATTAAACCGAACAGAGGTCAGAAAGTCGAAGTTGATATCAGGCTACATACCCTCTTGCACTTTTGGGATTGTTTTTGAGCCGTTTCTGTCCGTTCGCGTGCCCTCTTTTCCCCACACGTACCCCAACAGCCGGCTATTGTTGTAGGGAGGATTGCGCAATCCTCATTTGCTTTTTCTACTATTTCGGGGGGCCAAATAGGACCAAATATCGTGAGTAAAAACAGGAAAATATAGAGGGTATCGTGTGTACCGTAGGTCCTGCTTTCTATGGTCCCCCGTAGTATTATTACAATCGTAACTATTTTACTGTATTACCGCCCAAATTGTTGTGAATGCTGTACGTTACTTTTGGTATCCTTTATTGCCACGAGGGGGTACGTGTGCCCAAGGCAAAATCCCTTCAGACGTTCGATCTGTCCCCCCCCCCCCCTCCCAGCGGTGGACTGTTCACGTCGGCCGCGTCGGGGTTTTCTTGTCTTGTATCTACGGGTATATAGCTTTATCCTATGTTGTCTCGAGTGAACCGGTTCTCAATAGTAACGCTTTGCAACACTTCGCCCCTTGTGTGTAGGGTGTATTTATAGAGCAAATATGCCTTTTGTGGCGTCAGCAGGTTCTCGTGCTCACGGTTGCGCAGCTTTCATGGCCCGGAACTACACTCGCCCCCAGCTATTGTCTGTAAGGTAGCGGATTAGCCATGGCTTCCATTTTTTTTGTCACGTCCGCCGGAGCTATCCACGAAGAAGTCCCACAACGGCCATACTTGAGTTCGCTGCGACGCATCAGTGCTTCGTGGTAAACCAACACCACGACCGCAAGGCTTGAATCGCAAACCGCACATCCGTGCGGCAGACAGAACCACCAGTCTCCGCCCATGATGGATGGGTTTCTATGAGAGTCGAGGGTTTTCATCCCTGTCAGACCGGCCGGAATGATTGCGATTAGACTCGTAATATTTCGCATGCCATTTGACGACGTACATGACATCTTTCAATTCGGCATGCTGCTGTTGTACTTCACGGAGGACTCTTACTGTACGTATAGTCTGCGTTCTGTCACCTCTACTCACCCATTTCAAGGTCCCCCAGCCCGAAAGCCCCGTTATTTCCCTGATCCCAATAGCCTGGCACCTCTCATTCATCACTTTGTGGTGAATCAAAGCTAGGGAATAGTCCCAGGCCTCGTGTCCTCCCTTTTTTTCCCCCCTCCAACGCCGGAGGTGTCACGTCCACCATTGTAGTCTGTACTCCCGGAGTTAGTTGTTGACACACCAGGTTTCCAACTCCGACAGAGCTAATCCCTCCATCGTAGCCTACTTCCGTAAGAAAACGTGACTACAAGGGCAGTCATGTTTCCTCAGGGGTCCAGAAGTTAGTCAGCTCTACCGGCTTTGCCGCATCCGCTACGCCCACCCAGGCTCCTCAGAGCTCATTCTGCAGAATTGTTCGCCTCCCCCTCTCACCCCCTCCAAGTTTACCCCCCTGGAAACAACGCAATGATCGCACAAATGTTGGATGGGTCTCCACTAGTAATTGGTGGCTATTAAAGTAAAAACGGTGCTCCGTCCCGCAAGGGATGCGTCGTCAATGGTCAAATAACTCAAGGTAGGCAACAAATGAGTACCCCCCCCCCCTGAAGGGCAACCCCGCCTTGCAGGGTACACTTCCCTCTCACCTGTCTCTGAATTATAGTGCTACCCGCCCCCCCCTCGTCATCAAAGTGCCATTCGCGCCGTTTCAAGGGTTATGTGCCTCCGCCGGCCCCTCTTGGACATATATCCACTCTTCAATGGGGTGTATCCGTCGCCCTCTAAAGGCTTACAGCCATTTTAGCTCAGGGCCCATCTTCATGGAAACTTTGGGTGGAAACAAAATTATATCCCGAACTATTTTTGGAACGACAACTGGTCGTCCCCATAAGACCCATACACGTTTTTTTTTCGAAATCAAGTTAAAATTCATTGTTTTTTTTCATTTATTCTCAACTAAAGTTCCCCGTGAATATGAGCCCTTAGCAATACAGCAGGTGGCTGTGCGTCCCGTCAAAGCGCTATGCGGCCTCTTTGAAGAACCATTCACCCCTCAGGGCGATTTATCACTCCATCCAGTACCCATCAAAGGGCTGTTCGCCCCGGTCGTAAAACGAATCGCGCTCCTTCAATGCCTACGCTCCCTCCTTGGAGTGACGGGCCCCTTAGAGGCCACGCGCTTCTCTCTGATTAGGGTTATGGAGGGCTATACGCCCCCCTTCGAGGGCTGCCTGCCCTGCCTGGAGGCTTTTTCACCGTGCTTGAAGGGCTAGGCGCCCCGTCCGGGGGGCTGGGGGTTCTCTTCGGAGGGCTAGACGCACCCCTGCAAGGGTTGGTGGTGGGGGGGCTCGGCGCCTCCCCGGGAGGGCTGGGTGCTTATGTCGGAGGGTGTAAGTGCCGCCCTCGGAAGACTTAAGCGTGTCCCTCGAAACTCTCGGTACCTCTCTTGGAGGACTCGACATCCCCCTCGAAGGCTAGACCCTCCGATCCTTTGGAGGGTTGGATGCCTCTCTCGGAGGGCTAGATGCTTCCCTGTGCCTCCCCTCGGAGGGTTACGTCATATGCGCTTCGCTTAGAGGCCCGTGTGTAATGCGTCTCGCTCGCAAGGGCTACGTTTAATGTGCCTTATTTGGAGAGCTGGGCGTCTCCTTGGAGAGGTGGGCGCTTCCGGTGGAGGGCTAGGCGACCCCCTTGGAAGCCTCCGCGCCTCGGTTGGAGGGCTACCAGAAAAGCCGCTGGACGGTACCGTGCCCCATAGGCGGTGATTTTGTCGGAAGGCTGCGTGCCACGCGCCTACCTTGGAAAAATATTTCACTTTCTAGGTTGGAGGCTTTAGTGCATGCGCAATGCGCATACCTTCGCGAACTGTGCACCTCCATCGGAGGATGATGCCCCGAAAGCTGTCTCATGAAAAAGCCGAGTTTTATTGCAGATCACACCCTTCGGGGGGCTACCGCTTTGCGCCTCGCTCGAAGGGCTGTGCATCTCTCTGGGAGGGCCATGCATCTCTCTGGGAGGGCCATGCATCTCCCTCGGAGGGGAATGCAACTCCCTCGGAGGATCACCCGGCTCCCTCGGACACCCCCGTGGCTCCCTCGGAGGCATGCAGCTCCGTCCGCAGCCTGCTGCGACGAAGGGCTAAACGCCTGCCTCGGAGGACTAGGCGCTTCGCTTGGAGGGTTATCTGCGCTTCTTGGAGGACTGTCAAGGCCCCTTGAAGGACTTTCAGGCTCCCCGCGGAGGAGTGTGCGACCCCTGTGGAGGGCCATTCGCCTCCCTCGGAGGGCTGTCCATCCCCGTTGGTATACCCCCTAGCCCCCTCCAGCAGGACTATCCGTGTCCTTAAAAACACTATCCACACCCGTTGAAAGGCTATTCGCCCCCCCTGGAGGGGCTTCTTAACCCCCATGGAGGCTTGCTCACCAAAGGATATTACTCTCGGTCCTTGCAGAACTGTGCGGCCGTCTCAAAATTCTTCCACTGTCCTTGAAGGGCCACCCACCCCCCTTAATAGGCCACCCTGCCCCATTGATTCGCTAATCACCCACACCCCTTAATGGGTTGCCCGCCCCCCCCCTTGGCGGGCTACGCGCCCCCTTAAGCGGCTACCCGCTACCTTTGATGGGCTATGCACCGCTCCCTCGAAAAACTACCGTCCACCCTTGAGAGGCTATGTCTTGAACCGCTGCCCACCCCCCCCCCTGGAAAGCCATTGTCCACCTATGGAGGACTATATGTGTTTAGGATTACCACTCTGTCTCAATGGAGATAAGCGGTCACTGGTCGAATTACCAACGCCAGCAACCAACGGGGCTTTCCGAACCCCCTCCGCGTTCGTGGCTCCTCACTCCTCATTCTATTCATGGGTTTTATTTCTTGAAGGGCAAACCGAGAGCTACACGTACCTACACGTGCCGGTTTTGCGGGATTGTCTCGATTCCCACCGCCTGCCTCCCCACCCAGGAAGTAAAGCGTTTTGCCGTGCAGGAGTATCGATCTTCTCGTCGTAGGGGTGACGTGCCCGTGAAGGCATTGCTAACGGCTCGACCTTCCAGATTATGTGTCCTCCAAGTCGATTTCCGATTTATGCTCACCTCGTGGGCTCCGATATCTGTATGGGTTGGAGGCATTTTGCATACTCGTGTGTGGGTTGGCACACCCACCCTGAGAGGGTGCTTGTGTCTACCGTCCCCATCGGTTGAGGCTGGGATCTCACTGGAATGATGCCATCATCGTAGCTTCAGGTTCCTCTCCACGGGGTCGTCTAGTATTTTTATACCCCCCGTGCTATTACTGCTTCTCCCGTTACCTGTCCATCAAGGCTGTCCCCGCACCCTCGCGCGTGCTTACTCGTTCGCGGGGATATAGATCTTCTAGGGATTTTTTCGCCATGGACTTCATTCGCTCGGCATACCGCCACTCGTAGGCTTTTCGTGAATAGTCACAAGCAGGGTCGCAGATGCCTTCGGCGAAAATATCGCGTGCACTCTCAAGGGTCAAACAGTGCAGCCTCGGAGCCGGAGCACCGTCCTGGCACATGCATCTCGAAGCTCTGTGCCGTTGGAATCTTCGGTTTGACCCTTGACCTAACTAAAACCTCGGGGCGCTCGCCAAAATTCACTGGGTGTGCCCGATCAGGTCCCTCCCTTGCAGTGCTGCAGGCTACTTGCGGTCAAACTGTATGCATGCAGGTCTGTTTTGTCGGTACTGGTTGTTGGAGTGACGCTCACATGTGTTGGTGTGAGCGAACAACGCGAAACGCAACAGCGATGGAAGACACGAGCACATCCTGAAATCTGATACCGAGTCCAGACGAATCACGATTACATTAAGCGATATTTTTGCTGTTTTTGTACGCATATGTACAACGTTGTCCCCTACGAATAAGAGCTGTGTTTCGATCGCCTGGCGACTTCCCTGCATAAAAGTAACCCCTGTGGGACCCCGAGCCAGCGATACAATATAGCCTGTAGTTTAGTGTCTTCAATCGTTTACGAGCAGCGTCAAGGCCAACAAGTACGACTTATTGCATTTCAACTCGGACACTACTTCGTATCATTTCTCAACTAACCGCAGTGACCGCCGCTGTGGTCGCCTATTTCCCCTTGCAAGTCCTAAGAACGTTAACAGGCCTGCAGAGTATCAATAGTAGAAGTATTACGAGCCGTCCTGTGTTGGTTACCAATTCCTGAAACTGTGTACCAGGGAATTGTTGGAGCAGGAAGTGCGGCATCATATGTACCAGGTGTTCGTGTGCAGACGGATGTTTCGTTGTTGCCCCGCGCACGCTGCAGAGACGTCCACCACCCCCCCCCCTGCAAAATATCTACACTACAGCGAACAGCTCTGTTGCACTACTGTGCAAGCAAAGCAATCAAGTACTAAATTAACTTGTATATAAAAGGGCTGCGAGTCTAGAAATAGAGCACGTAACGCAGTAAACCAAAAGCTTGGTGTATCATCGATCATACGCCACGGCTCTTCTACAGGCAGTGAATTGCAAATAACAAGACTAAGACCGAGCGTCGATCCTTTCTGTCCTCGTGTGTGTCGCGTAGCTCCAAGAGCGATGCGCCAGACCCCCCCCCCTTTTGCAAGAGCTATGTACAGTACGGCACAACAACTAAAGGAAGCAAGGAGCAGGGAAGCTAGTCGAGGCTGGATTTGCTATTCGGGAATGTGTGCGTTCTACGCTAAAAACAACTCGCGATTTCCATGTTTTCCTTTAAAATCCAGCGTGCCTTTCTCAGCAGGATGCTACCCTGTACTATACCACCAGCGACTTCCTACTACTGTGGGTGTTGATATTACCCCATCAAGAAAGCTACCGGTACGAGGAATTGTTGATTGCGGCGTAGACTAATAACAGGGAAATCACGAAGAACACAGTTCACTGCATTGCAGCTGCTGCGTAAAGCAAAACAACACGTCCATATGCCGTCGCAGAGTTGCAGAACTATCTACCTACCTACGCCCAATGGCCTTGCCCGTAACGAACATGTTACATCGAGACGACCAATGCTTGGCATCGCAGCCCACCTCGAGGTTGCTTGTTGAAGAGTCGAACGCAACCATCTCCGTGCTGAATAGACGCGAATTTCGGTTGCTAATGCTCCGTAGATACCGTACGAGTACACCCAAACAGCGGTAACGGCCTTTGTAGCTGTTGACAGCGGTACATCGTGCCAACACGCAACCTCCACT
>JBBMHQ010091195.1:0-23277 GCA_037834295.1 Postelsia palmaeformis | reverse complement strand
TCCCCCAACCCCCAACCCGAATTATTTGCAGCGAAGATCGTCCTGGGGAAAGCCCTCTACGAGTACGTCGCGTCAGGCACCGATGATGAGCAAAGTAAGTAAACCTCAGCGGCTGCACCTATCGTACTGCTGTAGCAACGCCAAGCCGGGCATTAACATCGTGTGGCAGTTCGGAAATCGGGTCGGACAAGGGCTTGAAAATTTGCATCGATGCCGTAGCGGCATGCTTCTGGCGTAAATGAGAACGGGGCTGGGGTGTTGTTCGCTACCAGATGGCCCCGCGGAAGTTGTTCCGAAGTTTCCAAAAGATTCGAGATATTACCACCTCTGGCACGATTCTCCATTATTGCTTTTGGATGCCGTATATAGGCGTTTGGAACTTCTTTGTGTGCGATAGTGTTGTTTCTCGTCCGTTCCAAAGACCGGATGTAACCGCTGTGCCAATAATTTTCCTTGAACACCGCGGTGAACCGTGCACTATCGTCGCGGGCCATACCCCAGGGCCGCTCGCGGGCGCTAGATGACCTCAGTGCAGCATTGTTTTTGCCGTGTTTTTTCAGGACGTGCAGCGTACAAAAAAATATTCTACAGTAGTCGAACAGCAGTACTGTAGGACCCGTCACGATACCCACGTACGGCGTTTTGTTTGGTCAGGGCATGCACGCAAGTGCCAACTTTGGATCGGTGTGATGCACCCGCGCAAGTAAAAACACTCCCGCCTTTTAGGAGGCGGGGTGGGCGGCACAAAGGGGGATCGCTCCTTCTCATGCGTGTGCGTGATTGCGAGGTCCCATGGATGAACCTACTTCTCCTGAAAAGGCACCGTACTCCCCGCACACCTAGATGCCCCCATACGCGCGCCCGCGTCCTTCCCGTGAACCGTAACAATTGTAAGCTTTGTCGGAGAATCGCCAGGCCTTCAAGCGCATTTTCCTGGTGCCACGCATGATGCGGGACGTGTCCGACATAGATCTCCGCATTGAGCTGTTTGGGCAGCGGCTGTCGATGCCGATTTTCGTTTCGCCAGCCGGTGAGGGGAAAATAAAGTTGTGGGGAAAAGGATGCCAGGGTTCATTTTGTTTGGTATTACCAGTGTTTTTTATTTTGCTGTTGCTGTTGCTGTTGGTGTCCATTAGTAGTGCTTTTTTGCTGGAAAAGGTGGGGAGAGTAGCGGCCCCTCCCCTTCCCTCGCTGACACCGAAGACATAGCGAAAGCACAAAAAAAAACAGGCTCGACACAGCATGGCGCGAGGTGATCTACGGAATTTGGGCTTTAGACGCGAAGGCATTTGAGGAGACCCGGTTGGGATTGAACATATGTTCGTGAGGGAGGTTCGTGAGAAAATTGACAAAGTGCGAACTTTATCTTCGCTCGCCTTTGAGGTACACTCTACTGGGTATATTCGAGCACGACTTTCGTAAAAAATCCGTCGTCGCTGTCAAATCGTCGTGTTGACTCCTGTTGCTATCTTGCAGGGAAGTCCCTGGCCTACATTCCTTCATGGGGTGAAATAGCACCCGTAGTACGCACAATCGAAGCATTACACGCAGCTTGCTAATATGACTTTTTGCAACATTCATGCTTGCTCTCGCAGTCGAGATAGGTGTTTTTTTTATTCTTTTATAAGCACTTTCTTCGCCTAAACGTTGCTACCGGTGACGAGATTGGCGCAGGCGCAGGCGAAGGCGGTTCATACTAGGCGTGCCGCGGGCGCTTTCTTCGTATGCCATCACCCTTACTCTTTCTGACAGTTACGTACCGCTTGCCGTTCGTATCTTGTGTTCTCGCCGCCCGCCGACAGGCGTGCACAAGCTGATGCACTCTGAAGGGGAGTGCGCAACCGCGCGCGCTTGCCTCCAGACGGGTGAGTGAAGGGTTATTTGATGTCTCTTCGCCATGCATGATATTGATATTGAGTACACCACCCCCCCTCCCCCCCGACACTATCGCCTCCCCCTGGCCGTTGAAAACCCGACGTGCTCAGTCCCGGCAATGCTCGTAGGGACGCGAGGGTCTATGGCCAGACGATTGCGGCCATGCATGGCATAAATACACCCCCCCCCCCGCCCTCGTCCCCTACCGATACCCCATGAGACGCATACCTGGTGCTGGTATAATATACATCAAATCTGCCCGGTTGCGTATGCTGCGTATATCTATGCTGGTTATACACCCGCAGGAACCGAGATTACATGCTCAACTCGTTGGTGATGCTGAGCGTAGCACCAGCCGAAGATGCGCCCCTGTCTACGCAAAGTGCAGAGCGGCCGCTCCTGACTTTGACTCGCTCTCACTGTGACGCGAAACGTGCGTCTGCAGGGACTCTCATGGGACTCTCTCAGCACTCAACCCTATCTCTTGAAGATGTCGCCGCTGCCGCTCCCGAATGCCCACGATGGTTTCAGTTGTACATTCTCAAGGACCGGGCTCTGACGGCCGACATAGTGGAGAGGTGCGGGAGCTTTTGCTCAGTTTGTTTTTTTAATACGTTATCGAGATCGTGGGGCTTTCTGTGAAGTTTTTGTTTCGGAGTTGCACGTTGTCGTTGGTAAACTGTGGTATACGTAGATGTCTGCTGGACATGCGAGCAAGTGGTTCAAAGAGCGCTGGTTGTTCGTGTCGCGGGATGATTCACCGCTTTGTTTTTCATGGAGAGTAGCGTCTTCTTTTTTTCGCTGGGACGCTCGCTCAGTCTGGTAACGTTTTCATCGCTGCTTGTCGTTCAATGTACGGATTTGTTAAAACAGACCCTCGGAAGTCGGTAACAACATCCATCTTACCCGTAACCGTTACAGCACAATAGTTTCCGCAACATCGTAGACAACGACAAGACGTTTGCTTCCCTCACCGCTGCTTCAGCATCAGTGCTGAACTGGATGTGTGGGAGTACTATCCCCCTCGCTCTGCCGCTGCTTCGTCGTTCCCCTTCTGCGGTTTCTTCGCCGACTGACCGTGGGAACAACGGAATTAAAACAGGCGTAACACGCTCCCAGTTCTCCGTTGCCGTTGTAGTACCCAGACCTTGCCGATCGCCCCAGGATGGACAGCAACGGAAGACAACTAGGAAACTGTAAAATCATCCAGGCTCTTTTACTGCCGCCCAACCAACTCCCCACAACCGGGATAATAAAAATCACCCGCCGCTACGTATACGACTTGATGCGTGAACATTACGTTGCTCACACCCAGTCCCTTCTCCCCTTTCCGTCGGCGACCAAACTGAAAAATCGGTAGGGCTGAGGCTGCGGGTTTCTCAGCCATCTGTCTGACGGTCGACAGCGTCAGGTTCGGGTCGAGGGAGGCCGACTGGCGCAACAACTTCAACGGGTTACCTCCAGGAATGACGCTGGCCAACTACCCTTCGCAGGTTGGTTAAAAACAAAATGTGGATACTAGATAGGCTTTGCGGCGCGACAATATAAAAAACTTGTGGCACGCGCGATCGAAGTGCCACACCAAGCTTGCAAAATACGAGTTTGGGGGAAATTTCTGGAGATTTCTCGATCACAGCTGAAGTGAGTTTGTGTGTTTTGTTCTCCCTAACGTAACACAGCCTGAGAAACAAGCCGCGGCATCATTGACCGAACCGCTGTCCCTTACCGGGACCCTGAGCAACTATCAGCAGAAGTGCAGTGGGTGGACCAAAAGGCATCGCCCACCCCCGGGTTACTTTGGGCGAAGCGGTTGAGTTATTGGAAAAACCCCAACGCACCCTCATAACCGACCGGTGGGTACTATTGGAACGGCGAGGTGCCGAGCAATTCGCCATCGGAGATGCCCTATAAATTCCGTGCTATTTATTCAGCATCAGGAGGAGGGGCAGGGGGCCGAGGCGTTGATCACTACACGTCCGGGGCAGCGGAAGGGGCCGGCTGAGTAGAACGAAGCAGCTGGTAGCCAAAAGACACATGTTCGGCGTCGGTGCCCCAACCTTGCGCGGGCATGTTTTCGCGTTTTCTCTGATGAGGTTGATGGTAACCAAAATATGGCCTACTTGACTTATTTTTTGTCACCCCACACGTTTCGGTTTTCTTCCACCTTATCAGAATGGATACAACGACCGCGTCAAGGATGCCTGGGACCAGAACACGGAAAAACTCTTCGACGAAAGGTGCGGCGTGCGGCATGCTCGACTGGTCCGCACCATCGGGGCTTGGCGTTGCGGTTGCTCTTGCTGTTATCGTAGATGTTCTTGCTTTTGTTGTTACTATTGCTGCTATTGTTGTTGTAGACATTGACGTTGTTTTCGATCATCGAAGGCAGCTTCTGACCGCGAAACGTTGCCGTGAGCTACGCCATTGCCTCGCCGTGGCTCTCGAGTACGCAGCACCCTGCATCCAGCACCTACGGCAGCGCCGCACCTTTGCAAAACCAACGTAAAATGAAATCAGGCATATATGATACATGTACGCATGTCCGATCGGTTAGACTCCTTGTTCTGCTCCGCTGGCCCTGTAAAAGTCCTCACCATTAACGTCCTGGGAAAAAAACGAACATTGTTGTGTGTGAAGTGAGCTATCTGGTGTAACACCAAACTGTACGTAGATGTAACGTCTGGAACCTGGCCCCGAGGCTGCCATCGCACTTGTTCTTACTCGCGCGTGTGCTCAAGTGTGTATACTTCCTCGTCGACGTCGCCTACAGTGTGCCTGCTTCCTCCAGTGGGCACAGGCAGGCGTGCATGCTTCTTTGCGTGTACTCGCTGAGATGCAGTGATCGTCTCGCTTGATGCGTTTTTTTTTTCACCCTGCCCATCGATCTCGCAACAGAGCGACCTGGGCGGATATCGCGTGGCTCAAGGAGATCACCTCCCTGCCTATACTTATCAAGGCAAGTCGCTAGGAACCTGACCAATTCGCAGAAAACCTGGCCGTATTGAAAATGTCTCAGATCGGTCTCTTAGGCGGTGTGACCATGTGCCCGATGTGAACGTGGTAAAGCTCTTGAAGATCACATGGGGTGTCCCATGAGGTCATTGGATTCCTAAGGGACGTCCCACAGTAATCCAAGAAATGTACATGGTTGGAGCCTCCCATTCCGTGTATGACGGAACAAAGCACACCCCGGTGATGACATTTTGACAGTTAAAAATAGTATCACCGGGTGTTCTGTTGTAGGGGTGTGTGCTATCTAACGCATCCCCGGCGATAAACCCCATGCACGAGAGCCCCGCAGCTAGGGGTGTGCTAACAGCATCCTTGGTTGGTAAAGAGAGTTCACAGACCCCGGCCAGATTCAGGGGGGGTGGTAATGAGAGGGTGTGATAACAGTATATCAATGGTTGCTATGGAGTGAGTATGAACAGACCCCGGCTAGAATGCAGGGGGTGTGATAACAAGGAGGGGTGTTAACAAGGGATGTGCTCACACATGAGAGGCTTTGGTCCCGGACGCCACCGTTCCCGCTTGCACCTCCTTCTCATACGCAGACCGGTTCTTGACCCACGATGCCAGCATTGCCTTATCCAAAATTCCTAGCGCCCTTGTGGCATAAGTCAAGTCAACAGTGCCTCCGAACCCCCTTCCACCCTTGACTACAGATTGCGCGAAACCGATCGCCTTCAGTGTGAACTCTATGGGGTATAGTTTATGGTGCTGGCGGCCAGTAAATTCCGGAATCGGGGAGTCGGGCGGTTTCAACTCCAGCTGTCCATATGTTCTCTTGCCCTTTTTCTTCGGGGGCCCTGAGAAGAGGGCTTCCTCGTCGTTGTCCTGCCACTCGTGCGTCTCACCGGGCAGCATGGTCTCGCCGCTTGTCGCAATCGTAATGGCTGGCGATTCGGCTGCTGTCGACGGGGCCTCAGGCCCTTTAAACTGGCGCGTTGGGCGTTGCTGCAAGAGCTGCGGGTGCTTCGCCGGTACCGATACCGGTACCGATACCAGTAGTCGGGGCTTGGGACATGGCGGACGTAGGAGACGTGACAATCTTAGTGCCAGTACCGGTAAGCGCGCTGGTCCCAGAGAAAAACGACATGATTGTCGCCCAAGGCACTGCAGCAGCTGCAGGTGGGGTCGAAGCCGCAGACTCGTTCGGCCCACTGTGAGGGGGTGCAGCAGTTACCTCCATGCTGGTGTCCATACTGGGGCGGGTTGATTGTGTGAGTTATGAATGGTATCTATCCACCAGGTGGTATGATAATTGTGGAGTTTGACACTGTTTCTATGAGTACATACGTAGGGGGTGTGCTATCTAACGTACCCCCGGTAATAAAGTAACGGTAAAAAAATTAAGTAAAATATATATCACCGGGTGTGCTTGTGTGGGGGGGTGTTGTCTAAGGGGGAGGTGTTTTCTTCCGTGTATTACGGTAGTACGTTCGTCCACCCCCATCATACCTACTGCCCACCCCCAAAACTCAATCACCGCCTGTACTCTACTATGAACTCCCCGGCTGATAGGGTGTGCTCAGTCCTCGCGATGCCGTCGAAGCCGTCGAAGCCGGCGCGAACGGCATCATCGTGAGCAACCACGGTGGACGCGCGCTAGACGGGACCTTGTCGTCCATCGAAAGTCTTAGGCCGATTGTAAAGGTGAGAGCCCCCCCCCCCCACCTCTATGCGAGAGCTCCCGGGCTAACTTTGTCTCGAGCGCCTTGCGCGTTTATCGTCAGGGTTGAGGTGTGGAATGCGATATACCTACAGTATATAATCTAGTTCCTCACTTGCCGTTGTGGGAGGTTGTGCGGGACTTGCATAGCGCACTTCCAACTCCAGGAAATATGTGCTAGATCACACAGATTGTACGGGTCCCACCCTAAAACATGAGCTAGATCTTACAAGGAAGGTCGTACAAGGTCGCTAGTAGATCTGCCTCAAAAGGCCTGCATCATGAACTGTGGAAATAGATTATCGGCCCGAGGTGTGACGGGGACCGCAGCCTCCCCCCCCCCCTTCCTCCTCCCCTTCTTCCAAAGAAACGGGCGTTCGAGTGACGACAGTCACCCCAACCGCTCCAACGCAAACACGGTAGGCGGTACCGTAGCGGCAAGCCGCCGGGTGCTCACACTTAGACACCGAAGTTGTTGTTTTTGGTAGTGTTAAAAAGTGCACGGCAGATGCATACCGGCGTAGGGGTGTTGCTGTAACATATCAGTCAGTCCGGGAGCGCTTGCCGTATACCTAGTATACGATTGGGGGCGATCGGTTGGACCGACCTGCATTCATGCTCTTCTTGCAGAATCAACATGCGTGGCCATTTTCATGATCGAGCTCTAATCGGCAACCGACTGCACGGCGCGTCTCTATCATGGCTGACTCCCCCCCCTCCCCCCCCCCTTTTAACACTAACGCACCCGTGGACAGGCGGTGCGGTCGCTCCCAAGAGGTGCCCATGTGCCAATTCTCCTGGACTCAGGAGTGCGAAGGGGTACTGACGTTCTCAAAGCGTTAGCATTAGGTACGACGTACAGCGTCTGCAACCCCTGGCTGGACGCACGTTTTCACCGTTTTCCTTCTTGTCCATACTCGTGCAACCCCCCCTCCAGGTGGGGGTGGAGGAGAAGCGAGCAGGTAGAAGAAAGCGGGGAAGAAAAAGGCACGCACCGTAGAGGATCGTTTTCTTGCCGGAAGTAAAAAACATACGTTCGAAGCACTATTTTAGAAGTGTAGCCACGACCCCCGATGACGACGCATTCCGAGCAAGGATTTTCCCCCCAATAGACAATACCCCCCGAAAAAACATGACCAATCAGAAAACTCCGGGCACGAATTGCCTTTTTTGCTTTGCGTCCCGAGTAATACCTCTTTGCTATGAAGGTTAATGTTCCTAAGCCGAGTCCGACCTCTTTCCTCCCAGCGTACGTCTTTGACCACCGTTGGATGGCGCACCAGTTACCAGCTTAAGCATGAAATGCCCATGCGCTCCGACTCTTGTTCTTCCTACTGTAACACCGCAACAAAAAGTGGGCAACTTAAAGAATGGAGGAGGAGTACTTTGGCCAAAGTTCCAGCCAGAGACTTACATTTTGTGGAAACCGTTCGTCCGTTTGAGTTTAGTATGATCTCTACTATGTACGGCCATCAAATCAAATGCTCCAAAACGCTTATTTCGCAGGAGCGACCGCGGTGTTGTTGGGGAGGCCGGTGTTCTTTTCCCTCGCCGTTGGTGGACAGGAGGGCGTGCAGAAGATGCTCAACATTGTCAAAGACGAATTGGAAGCTGCAATGGCGCTCTGCGGGTGCCAGGTATAGCAACAATACTACCAGAAACAGCAGGAGCAGCAGATGCAGTGATTTCCAAAACAGACATCCGGTCCTATGATATGGTTTCCTCGCTTTGGTCGGCACGCGGCGGGCTTTCTCTTTTCGATGGGTTTTGCCTTTCGCTGGTTCATGTCGGCCAAAGGAAACACTCTGACCCTTCTAGGGTCGCAGTCCCGTTTCGGGGACA
Source organism: Postelsia palmaeformis (assembly GCA_037834295.1). Classification (NCBI taxonomy): domain Eukaryota; class Phaeophyceae; order Laminariales; family Laminariaceae; genus Postelsia; species Postelsia palmaeformis. The sequence goes on along the minus strand of JBBMHQ010091195.1, from coordinate 14,888 downwards.
AACTACCAAGAGTTTGAGGGAGTTTTATAATGGGACTGCAGTCCTACAGGGGTCAACCCGTGCACGCATTGGGCAGATAGATGGCCCATGATGCCCACTTCATGATCTACCGTAGATCCCCCAGAGGGATAATGTATTCGTGCCCCCTTGTATGACCTACATATAACTCATGCTGCCGGGTGGGGGCTGTATATACGACCTGAAGGATCTATTCGCAGCAACCAGTTGCTGGGTCTGGATCTGTACCGTACGTATCCCTGCACAACTTATCATAGCGGCAGGTGTAGGATATACATTATCCGTAGATGATCTACCTGATCTATCTCATCTGTCCGATGTGTGCCGCCCTCGAGAACACCACCATTGTACTCGAGTCTGCGCACAGTTGGCAGTGCATATTCTGCGCATTCAGGCCGCTGTTCCTCTATTTGTCGCAAGAGATCAACCCCCCTACTGTTTCCGCCGCTTGTGCGTTTCGGTTGCGATGCACGACGTTGACCTCAACAAATCAATTCGCAGAGCCTGCGAGACATAACGAAAGACCTCGTGGTTTTTCGTGGTGTGGGCACCACTTTCCTTCGACCGATGCTGTGATGCCGCGGCCGATGCTTCCGAGAAATCCAGCACGCTACTACCTGGCGTTTATTGGCGGGCAGGCCTTCGTGGAACGGCGAGACAGGGGTGTGTGGGGGAGGGCTAATGCAGGGTGGATCTGTATTGTGTTCTCCTTCTTGGGAGCTACTGGTAACTGCTGGAAACGGATCCTTTAAGAGTCCTGCATCGATTGGTTGGTCAGAGGTTCGGTATGCTCCCGTGTACCAGGTACATACGTAGTACCAGGGATGTAGTATAACATACAAACATCGCATGGAATATTTTGCGGCTGTGGATTGATTGAAGTATTCAGTCTTTCTGTAGCACCTTGCTGGGGCGGTTTATATGTGTACTAGCAGACAAAAACGGACTCCGGCTTCGCTTTTTCTATGCCCCCATGGCATTGCTGTATGTTCTTCAGTTTTCTCTTATTCTCGACGAGAAGAGTGCTGCAGGCCCAAATTTGAGCCGTTCGAGAAGGGGGAAATAAAAAAAGCTTTTCGCGCTCTCTGCGTTTTGTCGCCCGTTGCAGACTCGGCGCACGTGGGGATGGGCTGGACGGGCGGTTTGTGTCGCGCCTTTCGGGCGTTGATGGTGCCCACATCAGCTTTGTACACATCTTTGTTCGGAACCTCGTCAATGAGGGCTCGTTGTCGCGTATGATGCAGGCAGTGCGGGACTTCTGCCTGCTGCGTCGTCAAAGCCATGAGCGTTTGGTAATGGACAATACTTCCATCCTTGGTACCTGGTATATACTACTGTCAACGCGCGCGGTTGACGCTCGCCCGCCGTTTCCCGTTTTTTCATGCGATCTATCTTGTGCCACCACGGCGGATGGCGGTCGTCGCAGGATGGGCGTTCGCCGCCATTTACGTGCGGGAAGCTCTCATATAATTTGTCTACCAGTCTGCTTGGAGACTTAGTGCAGGGAGCAGCATAACTTTAGCCTGTTGACGTTTTTATCGTCCACATTTTTGTAGGGCTGGGCACTGGCACTCTCTGTACTGACAGCAGTAATCTACTGATTGGCCCGTCAGTATGTTTTCCAGTAGTCTTATCTTGCGTACGTCCAAGGGACATGTCACAATATACACAGTACGGAAACCCACAAAAAAATGCGTTCCGGGAGGAGAAAGGAGAGAGGGGCTCTTCTCCACTCCCTCGCTACTGAGCCTTTTAACGTGTTATTTCCTCCCGCATTTGTTGTGTTTGGTCTCTCTCTGCGTGGACTATCTGATACCTAGTACCTGATACCGGTTGCTTTCATCAATAGCGTCCAACCGTTTCTTTGGGTTGTTTTTCGTTCTTTCAAGTTTCTTTCGGTTTGCCTGTGTTTTTTTTTGTGTTTCGTTTGCTATCGAGAGCATGCTCCCCTGTGCCCCAGGGGAAGGAGCGATGCAGCAACATTCGAAAACATTATACTTCATATGTGAGAAGCGATCAGTAAATGTGCCTACGCGAAAACCAATAGGAAAGGGCATCTTTACCAGGTCATATCGGTCACCACCTAGGTCGCGATCTCGCGCCAGGTGCACCGGTACAAGCTCGCCCTGCGAGACCGCGAGACCTCCAGAGGGGGAGGGGGGGGGAGGAGGAGGGGAGGATTACATCCCTTAGCGTAGGAGTGGAGTGTAGATGCGGAGTAAGACGCACGGCGAATATATATACCAATGTGCAACCCGATGATGATATCATCGGATCGATCCATTGGGTAAAGGGTGGTACTGATTGTTAGTGCGTTTTACACTCGTAAAGTGGTATGATAATGCTTTTTATAAAGGTTGAAAGCCCGGTAATTACCTGGGCTCAGGCACTGGGATCGTATTAGTAGTACTTGGAAGGGGTATCTTAGGTGGAAAAACAGGGATTTCCCATAGACGCCCGAGCGTGGTCTCAGTCTCCGTTGTGCACGAAAGGAATAAAGCTGCTCTTCTTCTGTCTCTAAGCAAACAACACATGTGAGTACCAACGAGTACCTGCTTAATAGGCAGACCTGTCCCAGGATAAAAAGTGTCCCGCTTGCTCCTGAACTTAGCAAGTGGTGTCGACGGCAGGAAAAAATACGCAAAACTTCGTCCCCCATAGGTAGCCTCGGAGTCGTTTGATGGCCCAGACAATGCTGCCAGCTCCCAGGTCCAACGGGGTCCAGTGCCTCTCGGAATCGATGGTAGCGCTGCTGATATTAGCAATGAGCCGTACCGAGCTGTCCAGTTGTTCTTGCTCGAGCGCGGCACCAAAACCGTCGATGCAGGCGTCACAGTACACGCGAAAGGGACAGAAGCCGTCGGCTACAGCGTCCCGGTCCGGAAAAACCAAAATCGTCGGGGCCGAGAGCTCGGCGAGGATCTGGCGAACGATAGCTTCCATGGACGTACTCATTCCCCTTCCGGAGAAGGACGGCGAGAGGGCGGGTCCTTTTAGACAGGTCGGGTAGGAATTTGCGATAATATCCCACGCCGCCCATCAGCGCACGGACTTGCTTGAGGTTCTTGGACATGGGCATTTTCATCAAAGCCGAAGCACTTTCCGCATTGGGGCGTATACCCGCGGGCGAGGTTGAAAGCTCGGTAATTACCTGGGTTTAGGCACTGGGATCGTATTTGTAGTACTTGGAAGGTGTATCTTAGGTGGAAACTAGGAGTTTTCCAGAGAAGCACGAGCGTGGTCTCAGTCTCCGTCGTGTATGAAAGGAATAGGTATGCTCTTCTTCTATCTCTGAGCAAACAACAAACGTGAGTACCAACGAGTACCGGCTTAATAAGCAGACCTGTCCAGGGGTATAAAGTGTTCCGCTTGCTCCTGATCTTAACAAGAGTATACGCGAAGAAGGAGAATTGACTGACTGATGCTGATGGTATCGGACAAGTGGCATCAGTTTTTCCATTCTGAATGAATAAGGCCGTCACTGCACATTGCCAGGAATACAAATGAAGTTCTCCGTTCGTAAAACTGAGTACCAGGTATCTGTTTTGGTATACGGAGATTTGTCTGTCTGTCCGTCTGTCCGCATCCCTTATACTTTGGGATAGAGTGGTCGTGTATCACTCTCACTCCAGTTCTGCATGCCTCAGAAAAGGGATGTATCAGGTATCATGACGGGATTTGATTCATCTGCAGCGTGCGTACGTGGGACGTATGTGTGGTATACCGAACGCATTATACCTGCGGGAATTCTCAGTTTGTAAAACTGGGTCTCTATAATGGGAATCGTAAATCTGCCTGTCTGTCTTGTCTGTCCGTCCGCATCCCTTATAATTTTGAACTGGTTCACATTAGTACCTTCCAATGATCGATATATTTAGTCGTTACAGGTGGTATGCACACGACCTATTCGACTCTTGTAGACCTTACATACTGAAACATACCATGCGACCAGGCAATATTTAGCTGAATAATACATCCACCAACATACCATACACACCGTGAGTTTTCCGTATTACTTTGTACCAAATGGTCGTTTTTTCCGGAATAGTTCACTGTTCTCGTATGGCCGGGGGGGGATTCTCGTGCATCCTGCTAAGGGGCCCACAGGGGGGCAGCGTGGACAGGACGGTGCAAGCGTTGGCTCCGGCCGGGCTCCGTGACACATGCTCTAGGTGGTCAAAGTCACGTGACCTAGCAAGCAACTCACGGGATAGGGTCCCACTTCCGAGAAGTCATCCAGGGGCTTGGGAACATAAGCGGATCTTCCCATTTTTTGCTGTAAAGATTTTGTTCTTCTCGCCTCTTGCTGCAACTGCAACGAACAGCACATTGAGTGCTGTGCTCGAGCTCGTGCTCAAGCAGTACGCAACAGAGAGAAGCAACAGCAACAACAGGTGTACGAGTGCTGCTCGAGTCGAGTGTTGTTCGAGTACCGCCGGTTGCTGTTGCTGCTGCTGCTGCTGCTGAGTGCTCATGTGCCCGTAACTGCTTGGCCACGTTGTGCTTGTGTTCGTCTCGTGCTTGTTGCGCTTGAGAAATCGATTGATCGTGGTCCCGTGTTATTAGTTGCGGTGTAATAGGCTTGGAAGCCTATTCATTCTCGCCCGCTCGAGTGCTGCTCGATCAGTACCTAGCAGTGCAAGAACAGCAACAATAGGCGTACGTGTGCTGCTCGAATCGAGTGTTGGTCGAGTGCTGCTGAGTGTTGCTGCTGCTGAGTGCTCGTGTGCTCGTGACTGCTTGGCCACAAGACGTGAGAAAACGTTGTATCCACCACGTACACATCTAGTAGTTTTTTCTAGTACCTCGGTGCAGTTCATCGTCTATCGGATATTTGTACAAGGTACCACGTATTGCGTTGCGTGTAATTGTCGAGTGTTCACTGCGCTTTGAAAATGTGTTCGTGCCACGTGGTTTTCCTATTATTCTGCTACTCCTACACACAATCACGGTATAGCTGCTACAGCTGTTGTTGCTGATACAGTTTGTTTTTCTTGCTGCTACCCTTATTATGAGTGCGACGCCTTCCTTTCCGCACTACAGAGCCAAGATATGCGGGGGCATCGATGACTACACGACTACTCTTCGCATCTAGCAATATAGAGTAGCCTATCACTCATTTTAATCTGAAACCATTTTTACTCCAGAAAGAGGATACCTGCGTCTCCCTTTTCAACTTTCGACACCCTCCGGATTCCACGCTAGCCACATCATGAAGGGGAGCCTTGTACAGTATATCAAACCGTACCATCATACCATGCCAACATCCGAGAAAGCACTTACCGTGCCCCACCGCACACCAGACAACTCGAGCACGAACGAGTATAGATAACATACTCTGGTTGTACCATACTACACACACGAGTGTAGATACCATACTGCTGTTGTACCAACACCACACGAACGGGTATAGCTACGACACTGGGTTTTGCGAAAAAGTCTCCACATCAGTAAGTAGGTAAACTAACCTTTCCTTGTTTTATAGCGTTAGTTGGCGAAACTCGATGAAAATCGACGAGCATTCGGAAATGCTGAACCGTCTGGGCGATAAATATAAAGCGGAGAAGGACGACACATGCGACCACGGTTTGTCCAGAAGCTGGAAAATGAAGGGGAGATAAGACCCCCTAAAAAAACACGCGATTGGCTTGTTCTGAATCAGATACTCCACTCCAAACTCGCGACTGACAGGATTTTCAAACCGACGCCGTATTCCGACGATGTTACAAGTTATACGCTCTTGTAATAGTTGCTGCTTGCCTCGCCAGATATCTTCTGAACGAAGGGGCGAGGCACTCATCAGAAAGGGAGACGATAATGCCTGCCAGGTATGACGAGGGGGCGATTGTTTCAACAGAGGAGAAGGGGTACCATAACACTAGCCCACCCTGAAGGGCCGTACATGCAGATTCATGAAAAACCCAGGCACGAACCAAACCAATCCGAATAACTCAAAGAATGGATCGAAGATGCGCCACTTCACAAGCTACTCCCAAATCTCTAGCTTACAAGGCTGTAGCCGATTCACCCCCGAGAAAAACAAAATGCGTGAAAAAAACATAAAAACTACCTGTCGGCGCGACTAGGTAACCCACATACCAGGTAACGAGAATGATACCCGGGCATCCCCTGGCCACTCCGTGAATTTTTCAAATCTCCTCCCGCCCCAAACCCCCACTGCTGCTGTTGCTTGCTATTTTCTGCCCCTGCGATAGCTGCACACCCATCTGCGACGTCTGGGCGTTAAGCGCACTACATCTTCAATCAAGCTGAAACAGGATTGTATCTCCGATCAGACTGGTATGTGTATGCCCAAGAACCAACAGCGAGTGTGTTTTCCTCCTTGGTACTTTCCTTAGCTGCGGCATGCTAGAAGGTACATCAAGGGTGGAGCGGGAAGGGCGAAATTATCAGTTGATAATTTCCTCGGAAGGTTATCATGCTTGTGATCCGAGTATAATAAGGATACTCCGGTAGGTCTAAATTTCGTTCATCTTGAAGATCGTGTGATTGCGGAAGCGATTTATTTGCATTTGCCTGTATAAATCAGCAGTCTCTCCAATCCAACAATGGGCAGTAGTAGTAGGTGTATTTTGTATAAAAGTGTACCGGTATACCGCGATATGTACGTGTACCCGTGGTCAATCCCAAACACAACAACAACAACACCAGCAGCGACTTTTAAAAATCGATTTTAGGAAAAAGCAGGTCGTTGCCATTCAATGGCGCTGCAACTTCGTTTTGCATTTTCTGTACGCGTGATTCAACAGTCTCCCGGAACAAACACGGGGTGCACACAGCAGTGACAGGGTAACGATCGTCCAACTGAAGCCAAGATGTCAGCATCGGCGGGCTTTTGAAGGTCTGGCTTCGATTGAATCTGCCTCTTTTCGTGGCCTGCAGTGACGGGTGGTTTTGTGTTGTGTTACTTTGCCTTCGTTTTGACTCGTGGATGCTGTGGAATGTCAGCGGTCGACGCTGCGATCGGGATCATACAGTAGGTACGAGGAGATCCTAAGCAGCCACCTCGGGCTCGATGTCTAACGCGTCTCTCAAAAGTAGCCCACGCACACATATTCGCAGCTGGTTTGTTTGAGAGTTCGCAACGAGGAACCGAACCAAAACAGAAGCTCCAACGGAGCAGACTTCAAGAAAAACATCACACCACTATGCGACGGCAAGAAGACATGGCCTCGGCACCACTCGCTCGCTCGTGCCCACAAGGACGAATCAACATCATGATATACTGAACGTACAAACACCCTTACCGTTGGTACATACATGTTGAGCCTACTATTTTAACGGTGATTACACACAAGTCCCTACATTCAGTACCTTGGTGCCAACCTACTGCTGTAGGGTCTCCCCAACCGAACCATGTTCTTGTCCGTCTGTCGGACCCCGCAGATTCAGAAGCTGAGGATCTACACCCCCCCCCTGCTCCATACGGTCCCTAACGACTGATGCGCATACCGCAAGCGACCGAAAACGATGGCTGATACGCACAAAACCGGCGCACGCCAACTTCCGGCTTCTCAAAAATGCCTATATATGCCAGACGGTAGAGTGGAGCGCCCCTGCATTTCCCCTCAGGCTCAGCCAGCACTCAAGAAGAAGCTTTAATGTATGCACCACCCCAATCCGGCTTCAACAACAAGGTATACCCTTTACGCTCAACCCGATGAACCGTCCCTATGGCCAAGATTTTATACCTCGGACAGATCATGATCTACAGTAGATCATCCACTGCGGTAGTTCCTCACCTGCCGTTGTGACAGATTGTGCAGAGGATCTGTATAGTACATATCCAACCCAGGAAATAGGTGCTATATCATGCAGATTATACGGGTCCCACCCGCCAACATGAGCTACAAGACCATGCAAGATCGGGAACAGATAGGCTCCCTTGAAAGACGTAAATCATGAAGTGAAAATCCATGATCTGCCCGAGGGGTACAAGATTCACATCAAAATGCGTCCTAATGACAAACGATAATTCATGCCTTACAAGGCATACGCCTTATTGGCTAGTTGCTCAGTTAAGAAGACCCATCATTCATGGAGAAAGTTTTGGCGGAAAAAAGTGTTACGTACAACCTATCGTATACGAATAGAACGCGTGTTGTTTGCCTCAGAACTATAGCGGCAGCACCTAATTTTTTATGAGGCTCCTTCCTCGCTTGAGAAGCTCCCAATATACGCCATCTAAAAACTGATTTTGAGAATAGATTTTAGGAAAATGCTAACCAAGCTGAATAAAATCCCAGACCATATTTTACTGTAGGTATGTCACGAATAATGGAGTCAAACACTACCAGTGTGTGCGACACCGCCGGGTACGTATTGGTATTCCAACGATACTGGGCTATAGCCCATTTGGCACACCAAGATAGCGACCAAAACGATGCTAATACTTGGTGTTTCCAACCATGTAAGAGCATCAACGTGGGAGCCAAGCAGTAAGGGCAGGACCATGCTGCGCCCGTGTGCCGTACACATGACTCCTTGCTATTTGACTAGGACACCACCAGCCTACTCTGCTGTTTCGGAACGGGAGCTACGTTTCAATTGACACACGGCACGTATTATAAATGTGGAGGTCTGATAAGCTTGGAGCTACCGGTATACTTCGAAGTATTATTAGCAATCCACCTGGAGGATTAAAACAAAAACAAGAAAAAACTCGGACACCACTTGGTATCTTCCTCAAAATCACGCAGTGGCCTATGTAGTTAGTATCCGTCGCTTGCTATCGTCAATCTTCCCTTCTGAACCCTTGAGAGGGTTAGAAAGAGCCCGGTCAGTCCCAGCGACATATTTTGGCCGAAAAAGTGCTACACCCCTCCATACGCCAAACCTAAAAACTGACTAGAAAAAAGCTAGGAAAAGAGGGCAAAGCCCGCTGAACACTCCCAGAGCCGATTACAAATATAGGTATAAATATGTCACGAATGACGTTCAATATTACGCATGGTAAGGCACAACATAAACGTACTCCAACAAAATCGGGTCAATGAGGGACTCGGTCCGTCAGAAAAATTGTGACCGAAAAGCGCTACACCCCTCTATCGTGCACGCGACACTCATCTCCGGTGCCCCGTGCCTTGAGCATGTCTCGGTATTGTATAAAATTCCGCAAATGAGACGCTGCACCATGCGGATCTGAAAAGGGGCCTCGCGACAAAACGGCCCCGCTCTCTTAAATGAGTGGTACGAGATGGCAGGTCCACCTAGACCCTTAGAGGAACCGATCTGCAGGACAAAAAAACGGGCCTGATTGATCTGAATGCCAATGTGGCATGACCTTGTGCCAATGCAAGCACCACTGCTGTGCCACTATTCACGAGGCCAGCCCGACTACGGACACGCAGATGCAACCACGCACTGGAGCTATTCGGACCACCGCGAGGTATATCCGATCGACTGTCGGTAAAAAGGTACCAGGTAAGCGTTTGATCCGTACCTACTGTAGGCACAGCAATATTGTTTCGCTGGTTACCCCATCCCTCTTAAAACAACACTACGCACACGCCCAATGGTTTGCACAGAACGCACCGAGCACGCGCTAAAGTCCCCCGCGAAAGTTAAACCCTGGCAAATCAATCGCGTACAGATCATCCGATAAAACCGACCGACCGACCGACCGATCGATCACTCGCTCAAAACCTTGAAGGTCATCCCAGCCGCCCGCAACCTCTCGATCAGCGGCATACCCATCGCCGTCGCAGTCGTGAGCAATCCCCCTCCCTTGCTTTCCAGACGGTCTTCGTCCAGGGCGAGACAGAGGCCACACTCACCCAGCATCTGAGCGGGGAATGCGTTGCGCTTTGTTGTGTAAGGATTTATATTCTAAACGAACAAGGCAAATGTCATCACGATAAGCGACAATAAAAAAACTGCCATTTCGCGAATTGTGATATTTGTCACGACCCCTGATGCTGACACTTTTAGTGAAGTCCAAAAAAGAGCTGTATCACGATGATTTGTGACGAAATAATCAAGGTGTTTCTTTCGTAAACGTGATACAGCGCCAGCTTACTGTTATAGTCACGAATTGTGACGTTTTCTGGTTCGTTAGGAACGGCCGCACGATCTGTATACGCACCAAGACCGGCACAGGAACAAGAAGGAGAGTTGATGTCGCAACAAAAAAAAACTCAAAATTTGCGTCTATTCATAAGCTAGGAGCCTTCCGAAACAAGTGACACGCCTACTTTCGGAATTGGAGCCAACCAATTTCAACGGGCAGGTAGGGAGGGCTAAAGAGGCAAGTTGCACCTATTGTACGCAATACATGATTGCACGCAACGGATCGCAACCCCGGCGGTACCAGATTCCGGAACAGAACTGTGTCGCAGCCGATTTTTTTCTCAGGTCACCGAGTTCCAGTGCGTCTTATCGCGATTCAAGATGGACTAGTGTATTTCGAGTAGGGTGGTCCAAATGCGCAGTCCACCAATGCATGCGAAACACGAGCAGATGGTTCCCCTTTTCGCCAGCCCAACGTTCCTAGACCCAGGCATCTGCAGGAGTAACGCTACCAGACATGAAAAGCAGGGTTATGTTTGGCAACGGGAAGACGACTACATGACTTCCGATGGGCCCTGCAACATAAAACAAAGGATGAGAAATACGCCAAGCACACAACACGAAAAAACGGGCGGATCGGCTAATTGATGGCAACGGACTGGCTGGCAAACGCTTTCCTTCTCACCTTAGCGGTCTCCTTATAGCCGCAGTCCCCCTTGTCGCTCCCCACCTTCCCTCGGCAAGCAACTTCCTTGCCATCCACCTTCGCCTTGGCGAAGTAGTCGATCCAGAAAAAACCGTTGTCCCTGGTCTCCTTTGACGGACCCTCTCCGGGTGCTATGTTCGTTTTCATTAAAACAATCGCGGTCGAAACCAGCGTTTTCATTCGGTAATTTGTGTTTGCGAAAAGCAGACGTGTTTTTATTTCGGTGTCCGATGTCAGAGGAAAACAAGACAGACAGATGGAGACAGAAAGGCGGGACAGCAACAAGCGCACACAACCGGGGTTTTGGAGCCAAGAGAGCGAGGGGGGGGGAGGCCTGTGGGTCAGTTCGGCTGGCAGCTAAGCGGCAGCTGGCATTCGAGGGCAAGGAACGCCTTCAGTCGGGATAGGCGGGACCACTGCGAAACATTTCCATGGCAGGATGCGCGCGATGTAGCCCGCAGATAGACTTGGTTACTGCTTGCCTCACCGACTCGACAGCTGATTATCGTCTTCATCGGCAGTCGGTGAAACCATTTTTTGCCCATGCTGGGGCGACACTGGGGGAGGCGAGGTAGGAGATAATAAACAGAACAAAGAGTTTTCGGGGAGATGACGGTGGAAGCCGGCATGATTGCCGCAAGACCCTACGCTTCGCCTGTCGGCCCCTGCGGAAGCGAGTAGACGGGAGCAACATCTCGACCCTCCGATCAGCGCGAGGTTGAGGCACACAGCGCCTGGTTGCGACGCAGACGTCCAAGGCCATCTCCGTATCATGGCTACGGTACGGCACTCATGGCCTGCTATACATATGCATAGCATCTCCCCTCCCACAAACACTACTTGCTCCTGTAATACATGTTAATGGATGCGCGGTGGCTTATACCGAACACTCTGGGCTGGAATGTCAGGGTAGTTTAGTTATCATACAAACTGCCTACACGTTCCTTATGTTACCGTCCAGCGTGGCATACCTTTTGAAAACAAGAAAAGCGAGAGGAAAAGTGTAGAGAGCTGACGCTGCCATAGCAGTATTTGCGGTAAAAAAACAAAGTAGAACACACCCCTCTCTTCACAAACACCCTGCCCTCACCGGGCAGAGACCTGGCGATCAGCTTGCGGGTCACTGGGAAAAACAAGAGCACCCCTCCGATAGCCATGACGGCGCTGGTGAGAACTGCGGGGAAAACGCCCTTGAATAACCCCTGCATGGATGCGCACACGGCAAGCGTAACGCAGACCACGACGACGTAATTGAGAAGGGTGGTGCGTGCGTGCGTGCGCATGTGGGGCTATGCGTGGTACTGTAGGAAAACGCGAAAAATAGAAGAGGCAATACACAACAAGTACAAAGAAGAATCAGCGCCTGCATCATAGCCAAGACCGTTCTTGAAGGCTCGTCAAGTAGTTGTCGGCAGTGATCAGATATAGAAGCGGTTAAGTAGGAGAGATGAGATAGAGAGAGAAGGCTTTGTGGCAGGGTGGACGAAATAAATACAGGACCAAGAACAGACAAGTTTTCAAAAAACAGCAGCGAGGAAATCACCAAGAGTGAACAACTACACAAAACGAAAGTGGCCCATTTCGTGCAGGAACGAGACAGCGCTGGAGGAAGTCCCGGCGTCTAGATAAAAGCGATAGACCACGGCGACGGCCGTGCCGTTTGCAGAGTTACGAATCTTGAGCAACGGAAGTAATGTCAGTCACGGCACCGCTGAGAACAACCACTAGCGACCCGTCTAACGTAGGGTACACGAGCATACAGCCGATCGCAGGAGGCAGGGGGGTATTGAAATATGGACTGAAATTAGGTCGGTACATACGTAGTTCATGTAGATGGTAAGGTACTTAAGCATACAGCCGATCGCAGGAGGCAGGGGGGTGTTGAACTTTTTCTTTTTTTTTCATCCCATTTATCATCTTTGCCCTTCTTCTCTCTCCCCCTCTTTAGTCGTTACTCAGATCCGGGGTCACTAAGTAGGCTCTTCTCCCTCCTCCCCACTACGGTACTTGGCCTTGCATTTTTATCGCGAGAAGATTTGAGCACTTTCTCCCCTCGTCAACTTGCGTCGAATTCCGCCTACCCACGCAACAAAGGCGCTCTTAGCGATTGATCCCTTTTTTTTTAACTACGGACTAAAATGAGGCCTGCACATACGTAGTCGATGTGCAGAGTCACTTCGCATGGGTATACTGCGCATCATTTTTTTTCAATCACACACACGCAATGGCGCGGCGAGATCAAGAGTATGTTCCTACTCGCCGTTCGGTGTGTAGTATACATACACGTATCTCTTCTCACTGACAAAGCCTCGACATCCATCATTCCAACAGGACCAACTATCGGTCAAGGGGTATGTCCTCCATGGACCTAAGCCGCAGCTCCCTTCGAGGCTCAGCGGAACCCGGTGGGGACAGAGTCAGGCCGACGCCCGCCGTCTACACACATGATCCCAACCTCTCAACAAAATTTAAGCAACAACGTCGGGGTTTGAATCGGAAATCCTTCCACCTTCCCGCGAATCCATCAAAAGCAAGCATTGGGAGGACAGCGGGCGGCGAACCATGTGATGCGCCGCGCGTGGTGTGCAGGTATCTCGTCATGAGGTCAAGGCCATTCATCGGTCCGCGGGCGAGAACTCGTCACCGGCAACGCTGGCTGCTCCTGACTACCGCACATCGCGAATGCCGGTACGATACAAACGGCGGGGAAAGAGAAGAGCAAGACAACTGCTGCATTGCTGCAGTACTCCCCCTCCCTCCGCCTGCCCTGCTCAACCTTGGTATCTGACCTTGAACTTCATGACTTCCTTGTAGCGGAAATTTTCCGGGTAACCCAGGATGCTCCCGCTGCGGTATACAACCTTTGAGTCGTGCGACGCAAAAGCGCTCTTCGCCGTCCATGCTGGGGACGATTGAATGAAGGATCACCGAAGACAAAGACAACAGATGGTACGCCGAGAAACGGCGAGGGAAAGCGCGACAGGAAGATTCGCAGATGGATGCGAAAACAGAAATAGACAATAAAAACAAAGGTAGAGGTAGAGGCAGAGACGAGGGCAGGGACAGGGGAAAGACACAGGCATAGACACAGACCGAGACAGACGCACAGAGAGACAGCAAGGGAGCGAGCGACAGACAAAAACATACGAGAGAAGTGTGATAAGCGAAAAACACAGGTGCGCGCGGTTCACGACAAAGTGGGACTAAATAATTATGTCTGCAGATTCCCCAGCCGACCTCACGCCGTGCTACCGAACATGGGAAAATTTCCCCTCATCTGTAGCGCCCCTTCCGCTCCAAGTGGAACATCGTCCATCGCCAGCGACGTGTTTTTTTGCTTGAAGCATCGGGTAGAGCCCGTCGAGCGGCGCGTTGTTTGGGATATTTCGTCGTACCCATGCGCTCCGCGGCGACAGCTCACGATAGGGAACTTTACGTCGTCGATAACAGGCTTCAAACGACCCCGTCAACCCTCCTCGAGCAAACCGCAGTCAGTCTCGTTTCGGGAACAAACCACTCAATTCTCAAGTAGCTTGTCCTCGAAACGGGACTGCACAGTCCTACAAGGGTCAAGCGCGTCTATTAATAGTGACAAGGCCTTCCTGTTGTGCGGGACTGGCGAAATCGATTAGGAACAAATAAATCTGCCGAAGGCACCGTCCTTACTCGAGCTGTGTTTGTTTCGTTTTTGTCGATGTTGCTTTTTGGGCCAGTCACGTTCGGTGGGAGTACTTGAACCGTGTCCACCGCCGCATCATATTGGTTCGTACAGTACGCACAGCCGAGCAAATTTGCATGCCCGCGCCAGAAAACAGTAACGAGAGCAGAACTAAAAAAACGAGCCCGGAAAACCCATCGCTTCGTCGAGGGCAGCACAAGCCTCTCTGCGAGGCATTGAGTGGCTTCGGGTGTGAATAACCCGGTCTTCTCCCGCGATATTGCGCATGGTTAGGGGAGGGGGCCTGAGAAACACGTCATAACCGAAAAATCAAAACAACCACGGAATGAACCCACCGTTCGCTGTTCATTCATGCGTCTGCTGCTGTACAACAGTAGATGCAGACAGATAGACAGACAGACAGACAGACAGACAGACAGACAGACAGACAGACAGACAGACAGACAGACAGACAGA
>JBBMHQ010091184.1:0-10696 GCA_037834295.1 Postelsia palmaeformis | reverse complement strand
CGAAAGACCATTGTAGCCATACCGAAAGACCATTGTAGCCATACCGAAAGACCATTGTAGCCATACCGAAAGACCATACGAACGGAACGAGCATGCGTTGGAGCTCCTGTAGTAGGTAGATATTGAACTGGTTGCTGAGGTCACTACAGTGCAGGCAGCAGATATTGCAGTGCCCGCGCTAGCCGGGATCCAGACCTGAAAGCATGCCCCTAGATGTTATGAACACACTTTTTGGCTCTATACTACTCTGGTCAACAATCCTTAGAATGCAGCAGCGTTTTATGCAATGTTGTATGCACAGCCTTATTCGAATGTGTCCCTAGCTCCCTCGTATACTCATAAGAAAGCCCAGTCTTCGTGGAGATGGGGTATTGATTCCTGCACTGCGCCACCGAAGAGTTGGACACTGTAACATGAATGAAACAATGTCATCAGGGTGGTTACCTATTATACGATACATACAGTTATTGTTCGCTCCGCTTTATTTACATGTTTAACCTGACTCATCGCTTCGGCACTATTTGTACAGCACATGTAGTTTTCCCCGACCTAAATAAGGTTTTACACAAAAAAAAAACACGAACACACGCACACAAGCATTTTTTTGGAGGTGGGTGCTGTGTAGACCACAGTCCGACACCCAAAACCGTCCTGCCGCTCTAACACACCTCCCCCTTATGATGATACTGCCTCCAACATGTCGCTCCACGCAGAACAATGCCGACGGATCATCCGCGGGTGGCCTCGTGCTGCGACTGGTTGGGGTAGCGAAGACTCGCATCGTCCGCACTAGCAACGAGAAGAATTCGAACGGAACGGTATACCAGGCTAAGGACAAATTCCTTATATTCGACATTCAACTGGCGTCCTTTGGCGGAAGAGCGGCCGCGTGCAGCCACAGCTTCCCCTTCTCGGTGATGCTACCTCCAGGCTTGCCGTCGTCCATGAAGGTGAGACGGGACCACTCGTAGGTGTTGGCGTGCGTTTTTCTTCGTGCTGCCCCGTTAGACAAAGAGCGTCGCGACATACTTGGGTATTACCTTGCACGAAATACCCGTGTCGCTATGTACCGTTGTGTGTTGGCTTCACAACGCATGCGCGATGAGGATACGAGCTACATTGCCTCTACCTACTCTACAACCGAATCAAGCGCCCATGTGCGGAACCCCACGATCTGTTTTAGCTGACCTTGTCGTCGTCTCTCTTTGCATCTGATATAAATCGGTGGTAGAATGCCCTTTGCTTATGGGATTGTGATGTTGATCGGGGTAATTGCCTGTCGGACGCTACTCCGATCTTAGTAGAGCATCGAACTCTACTGGATGAGTGGTTGATTGTTGACCTTTGAAAATACCGCCCTCTGGGCAAGAGCTTTACCACTATGAACTGCTCGGAGCTCAGACGCTTGTATCAAGGGTGCTACTGTTGAGTGGGAAAGTGGGGAAGCGCCAACACTCAATTTCCTCTCGTCGTATTGGCCTCAAACATCCACGTTTCTTGTTCGACTTGCCGCTGCAACTCCTAGACTCCAACAAGGTGCTGAGCCCTGTTCTTGAACTATTAATGATACCGCTGCTCAACATGTGATGCTGTTACTTCAAACGATGTTACGGTCAGTCTTGGTAACCATTTTCGGCGCTATTACATGCCTAGCAAATATACTCTTGCACCAGTGGGTTCCTACCACCTCAGCGTTTATACCACACGACTGTGCCACAAAAGATCGACAAACAGTAGTATGAGCTACTGATATATTATGTCAGATATTACCCACTTGTATCTTTTAACAGTATCGATTGTTTATTTTCTTCGGTTGCCTCCCATTTCCACCGTCTCCGCGGGTGTTGATATGCATGTATCCATCGCACATGACTTGTTTCTGTCCATTTCCCGGTATGGCCTACAGAAGTCGTGGGACACGCTTCTACCACCCTGTTGTAAACCAATACCTTGAGGATATCGCGTCGGATTTTCATATGGTCGTTTTTTTCCAGTCTACACTTTTTTGTTCAAGTGGTCAGCTCTGTATAATGCACGAAACGTTGCAAGAATGTTTGCGTGCGTTTACAAGTACGATTATGTGGTCCGTGGCGCTCCCGGGTACACCACATGTGTTCCTCTGTTGTGATGTTTTCCTCGATAATAGTTGGAGTGGTGACCAATGCAACCACGGATTACCAGGTACCTGATTATTTATACATCATGGATATAAATTACAGTAAATAGAAGATAGCCACAGCGCCAACAATAAGACCACCTCCGCCATCACCACCACCACCATCAACACCGGCACACCAACAACAACATGGTCGGGGGCATATGCTATCTTATTTCAGGAGAAAAGTCCAGAGGGGGAATGCTCTATTACGTACAGCTTCGAAGCGCGTTTACACCGCCCAGGGATCCTCAACTTCGACGCAACGGCCAAATTGGGGCTCACGGTTTTGAGCAAACCTCAGGAAATCGCTGCTGCCGTGCCGTTACTCGTGGGGCCCGAGACTGTGACGGTGAAAAGATGCTGGTGCTTCAATAAAGGAAGGTCGGTGGCTACGATGATGCTTTTTTTCCCCTGTCGTGTATGTAGCGATAGGTCGCCTCAACTTCCCCGTCCAGCCATGGTGGTCCATCCCAGAGATGGTCTCTGGCGACATGTCTGTTCCATGGTAAGGTAGCTTTCGAACTGTACCGACTTTTCAGGGATCGATTTGTATTCCTAGTAGGGTTGTCTCCGCATGTCTAGGCTGCGGCCCGCGGCGCCACCAATAGAGGTCGGCGCCGTAGGGGTCATGCTAGATGCTCGGGCGCCTTGTGAGAACTCACGGAAGAACAAGCGTGCCTGTACACACAAAACAAACGAACCCTCCTTGTTGTAAATTTTCAGCAGAGGCTTGCTCTCATGTATTGCTGTTGTCCTTGCTGGTCCTCCCCACCCCCTTCCTTTCTTCCCTTCCCGTGTCCCAGCATGAGTATCGGCTTCGAGGTGGACCGCTCGGTGGTGGGGGTCAACGAACCCCTGGGTCTCACCGTCGTCGCGCGTAATGACAGCTCGTCGTCGGTGAAGTCCATGCGCGTAGAGATCGTGCAGGTGTGCACATGGTACGCTCGAGGTCACAAGGAAGCGAGAAAGCGTGTTGTAGCGTCCCTCGCTGTGTCGGGTTCACAGCTGGGTGATGTACAACGGGCGGCGGAAGAGGGTAACCAACGCGGACGAAACGCTGCCGCAGTTGATCACGCCGCGCGAGCATATCTCCAGGAGCTCTTGGCAGCTGGGGCTGGAACTCGCTACGAACTTTTTGTCCCCGATGATTGCCTTCTTACCCTGAAATCTGGCATGATCGAAGTCAGGCACTTGCTTAGCGTCCGGCTCAAGACTCCGATTTTCGTCATCTCCCCCGAGGTGTCCATGCCACTCCGTGTGCAAGTCGAGACTATGGCCGTGGTGATGGGCGCGCCGCCCGAGGCAAACCCAGATGAGCTGCCGTTTGTGGAGGCGGTGCCGTACGGTGCCACGGTAGGGGGGGGGGAGTCTGGGGAAGTTAGATCTGTGGTGTCCGTACCGCAAAGCGCGGTCACAATGGAATTCAGCAGCGATCTTCCCCAGCCCTCGGCACCGGCAAAGGGTCAGTATAACAGCTAGAAGCTGGCAAGTTTTGAGAAGGAGATGCCAATCTAGTGCATTACAGAAGATACGGCTGGGGGTATCTGCAAATGTGGTCTTGCTTGCAGCAGATTGCAGAGTGGGAGCTGTCCTTTGACACTAGACAGCAGTAGAGCGGATGAAAGGTCGTCGTCGGCTGCTGGATTCGATTAGAGGTATGCCATGGAAAGTACGCACTGGCACACGAAGTAGGCTGTGGCCGACTTTTTGTAGATTGCTCCCGATCAACCGGGAGTGTAGCGCGCTACGAGCAGACACTCTCTCCATCGCGGGCGTTGTGTTACGGTGTGTCTCGCCCATAGCATTCAAGGGGGCGGGTTAGTTTGCGACACGAAAGGCGCCATTCAACGGGTTCACGCCATGGCGGTTATCCAGCACCCTGCGTACCAATGGCACGATAGATGATACAGTAGATGCGTGCTCTGTAGGGGTGTAGGCTATATACCGTATAGCCCCCGTCTCCCCCGCGTCTCTTGCCTGCCCCGCCCCCCCTGTCCCCCTCTCCCTCACTCACATTAGAGAAGTCTGCCTCTCACGCAAACACCGACCTTCACAAAATACGAAGGGACTATCCGATCAGCAATTCCCTGACTACTGTAGGTACATGGGGAATAATCTACCTCAAACAAGGCAGACCTTCTTGGGTAGCTCCTCGGCCTAAAAGTAGTGCACGTTAGTCTATCGAATCACTCCGTCGGTATTGTGGTGTCGGTCGGTACTGCCGTACGTTAAAGGCTGTGGTTAGTGTCGCAAACCGTAGCCCCGACTAGGGCTCCTTGGCATTGAAACTGGACGAATGCCGCAGGTGCGTCGAAGGCCCACCGCATACAAGACGTCTCTAACTGTGATGCGCTAGTTGGTGTGTGGAGATTCTCGCCTTCATCTACCGTCTGCTGTTTTCGTCAAAGGTGGCTGGCATAGTGGCGTGCCTGGTGTGTGGTTTTGTAGCTAAGAGGCCATGACTGTTTAGATTATTCGAGTATTCTGGTGGTGGCCGTCTCCCATCATGATCAAAGCGTTCTTAGGCTGAGTCAATTTGCGATATTGGCTGTAAAATGTGTTTGTCGTAGCCTTGTGCCACACCCGTTGTGTCCAAAGAGGCGTCTATACTTTGGTGCTCCCAAACACGATTTGTTTGTGCTAGATTTGCGAGGGGGGTGACCTGGTGGTAGGATATTTTAGGGCGTACAACACACGGGTAGACCGACCCCTTCCAACCCTGATTCAGGACACAACACCTACAACCAAACTGCTGTACAGCAGTGTACGCGTCGGGGCACACGGTATCGAGCTGAGAATCGCCACAACGTTAGCTAAATCTTAGACTTGAGTCCCCTTGGGGGCAGGTTGGATGGGTTGAATAGTGATGAGGTGCCATCGATGGGATTGTTCTTGACGTTGAGTCACGGACCGGTCTGTCTTCCTGGCTGCGTAGATAACACGTGTGGAAACTCTGGCAATAAACTTCTCAGATGTTTTGCACTCAACTCTTCAACGCCGAATCCGGGAAGTGTGCACTGTAGCGTGCAACTTGAAGGCAGCAGGTGTTACGGTGGGGGCATTGTTCGGTTCCACATACCTGACATACGAGTATTACTCCTCTCCAAAATTGCAGTTTCGAGGCGTTGGAGTAGCTGAGCCAGGAGGGTGTAATAGGAGCAGCATCGATGGCGCGACGTTACGCATCCGAATGTGTCTTTCCGACAATATTTTTGGCTTGTGGGAATACGGATATAAAATGTATGGAGCTTTCGGTAACGCGCCACCCAGGTCCGTGGGTCTCGTGGGTCTCGTTCCGCTTTGATACCGATGTGTGTCCGAGTCAGCACTGGTGCCGTCATCAGTCGAACCCGGTCAAGTACCCACCCTAGGTAGCTAGGATGTTTGTTTTGGCTGATCGCATTCAGGCCATCTGATAATGGATGTCCTAGGTCGTTTGATGGTGGCTATCTTCAGGGTGTCTGATGGTGACTGCCTCAGATCGTCTGACGATGACTGTCCTCGACAATATTTCGACCTTTGGAGGTTAGCACGGAGTGCCTTTTAATAGCTCAAGCAGCATTGACTAGTGATGTGTCAGACGGTGGTGTCATATTTTCCATGTGGCGCTCTCGGGGGACAAGATCAGGTTCGTCACTTTGAACTGACGAGGGTGTAAGTGGAGGTTAGGTTGAACGGGGACTCAACTTGAGGGAGTGCAAACGCTCCTAGTTCTTCTGCTGCGCATATTAACTTATGTTTCTTGATACCATGCACGGAGTATTCAGCTTGTCGAGCTGTCGGTTCGACCCCGTAGTGACACACCTGTTGTTCATACAACCGTAACTTTTCAGCAGTTGGTTCGTCGAACCACAACTTGGAGAGATCCGAGGAGATACCCACCACATATTGTCCATGGTATGCAGCATACACCCGGTACAGCTTGCCATAGACGTTGTTGTGGAGCATCAACCCAATAGGCGGCTATCAATACTGCACAGAGGAGCCTACAGTACTATGAACACGAGCCCTCGAAAGGTGCGGGACGAGATGAAAATGTCTTGGCCAATGGACGGTTAGTATGCTATGTACTGTCGTTCCAAAGTGTATCGTCTTCCATCCTAAAGATCGAAAGCGTGCGCAGTGACTTGTCACTCCAAATGTGTATGCTTGGCTGCTACTGTGCACGATTTTAACAGGGTATTAACTATGTCATGTGTGCAGCACTTATTCGGCTCTTGGCCTAGGCCTATATCTCTGTATACAGACTGCGCGCGGGGTGATAAACACAGCGCTCTTTCTGAGAAGAGTGGCGTTTTGAGTCGATGTGGTAAGCTCGTACTGTCAGTCGGACTCATTAGCGGCGAGGTTCCAAGGCCACGGGATACCGAGCGACAAGGAAATTGGTACTGCCGTAGTAGCTACCTTGT
This sequence comes from Postelsia palmaeformis, assembly GCA_037834295.1. NCBI lineage: Eukaryota > Phaeophyceae > Laminariales > Laminariaceae > Postelsia > Postelsia palmaeformis. Next base: position 4,129 of record JBBMHQ010091184.1, on the reverse strand, counting down.
GACCCCAAGTGCTCAGAGAGGTTGCTCTGCACCCGGGTTCCAGTGACTTTCTTCGAGTTTGCATCGATTGTTGTGGTCTAGGAGACGTAGATGGTGACTGTGAACTCGCAATCCATTGGTGATAGAGCTCTACAATCCTGTCTTCGTTGTGTAAGCAGAGTCCACTATTTATTTCCTGCATCATTAATCCAAGGAGTGGTCTGTTACGAGTTAGGGGATCCCCCTAGTGAGGAGATTCCTTTTGTCTTACGGGGTCCCTACTTGCCTTGGGGGGTCACCTCTCACCTTGGAAAGTCCTCTCTCGTCTTAGGGGGATTCCCTGAGGCAAGTGGAGACCCCGTAAGACAAAAGGGATCTCCTAACTCAACAATGGTGGGTGTCCCCTCAGCCCGTTGGGGACCCCTAAGTCTATTGAGGATCCCCTAAGGCAAATGGGGGCCTCCTAAGGTGAGAAAGGATCCAGTAAGACGAAATATGGGTGGTTGACCTCCCATCTCCCACCTGATCTCGAAATTACTATTGCTAGCGGTTTTCTCGTCACCATGGCTCTATAACACCACCAGCAAAGCAACGGGTTTTCCGTAGTGTTCGGGGGAGAGTGACAAGGTAGGAGGGTCGGGAAATGCTTGTTTGCATCAGGTATGACGGAAGATTCCTTGCCTGGGACGAGGATTTACCGACCAGTAGGATAAAAAATCCTGAATATTTACTGCAATACGTTTGCTTTTACGTAATGGTGTGACGTCCACACGACTGATCGCTCCACTCCGGAGGTCTAGAGATCAAAAGAGTGCGTTGAAATCCTACACTTTTGTGTTCTTATGTTTTTTTGTTTTCTTCGTTTTGTTTTCGTTGGTAGATGGGTAGATCGGTAGGTGGGCGGGTGAATCGGGGTGTGCGTCGGGAGATTAGTCAGTGGGTGGAAAAGTGGGCGTGGCTGAGTGGCCGACTTATGTTACGTAACCACGATGTTTAGTCCGCTGGTGCTGCAGCGTGCAACTAGCTACCACCACTACGTGTTGGTGGTGATGGTGATGTCTAAAGGGCTTTGCACCACTAAATCTGCTTTGGAATAGATTTTTACCTCCAGCTTATCCCGAGTGCAACTCGATCTGCCGCGGCCGCACGACCGTTCCACTGCCAGGCCACAGAGCAGCCCTCGGTGTACCCCGCGAAAGAACGCGTGCCGCCGCTAGACTCGGCCAGTGGAGGGCGTCAAAAGGTGTGGCTTCCCGGGTGCAGCAAGTAATCACTATCCTTCTTGTGGGGTCAGCGGTAGAGCACTCGACTGGAGAGGGCGGAAGCGTGTGTGTTCAAATCTTCTCTGATTTACTTCATTCTTCTTCTTTTTTTTGCTGTTGTGTATGGGCTGAGTGCGGGTGGGTAGAGATGCGTTGGTGGGTGCGTGTCTGGGTTGGTAGTGTTGGGTGGGCGGTTGGGTGAGTGGGTGGATGGTTGTGGGTATGGGTGGATGGCCGCTTTACGTTACGTCTAATTCTGTTTACGTAGTACGCTGGTGTTGTAGCACCACTAGTAAATATACAGTGCCAGGTAGTACCGTCGATACTAAAGCACCAGGTTTCGGACCGGTGATCTTCAACATTCTCGGTGCTCCGCCCTCCGCGCCAAGTGAGTGTATGAGTTGCCAGAAGAAAACTAAAAACATTCCATGATACGATTGCGGCAGAACACAACGGTTAGCGCGCATACAGTGTATGCAAGAGAAATTATAAAACACCCAGTAGGCGAAACTGTAACTGTCCGAAGACCGAAAACTGGAAGCACAGCGCCGTTATAGATGGAAGGTTGAAGGCAGGAAATTTGGGGAGGGGGGGGGAGTTAAGTTCCCCGGTGTATACGGGGGCTAGTGCAAGCAAAAATCAGTGGTTTCACTATACATAATATGTTCTTGGGAGAGTATTCGTTCATGAGACGAATACTTGGCCCATGGTTTCCAGAGGGCTTCCTTCCGCCAGACGATTGCATTCCCCGTGCGTCCGCGGAGGCTATTCGTCCGTGGACGGAGAATTGCCTCGCCAGCCAAACACGAAGCCCACGAAGACTAATTTATTTCCAAACCATGTTCGACCGTGCGAGATGTGGAAGCTCGGGTATCTATACTACCGCTTGTATGCCAGTGCGCCACTCACTACTGTTACAGTAGTCAGTAGAAGAAGCCGATGCAGCGGCCGAAAGGTATATCCTCCTGCTGCGCTACCGCTCTTCAAAAGCCGCACACAAGAACGCCAAAATCAGCATACAAAGACAAAACGCGTGAGGCGATTCACAGTTTGTTGCAGATGGCCACGAGTTATTTATGCAAGGTGGTGGTGCGTCGCGGAACCGTGCCGTATAATACACCCCCTCGGACAATTTTCAAATCTGAGTTTTTCGACAACGGGCAGGACGTACTGAATACGCCGAGCGATGCATCTATGCAACCTTCTCAGCGATATACTTATTACATAGCCACCATGTCCGTTATGTGTGTGCCCCCCATGTTTATTTGGGGAAACCTGGGTCTTAAATTCGTCCCAGGGGGTGTGTTATCTTGATTATAGTTTACGGTGAATGGATGCTCGCAACTCGAAAACAGCGTACATTCAGAACGCCATATTATAAGTATCGGCTTGCCACCGCCCCACACACACGAGTCGTTTGTGCCATGATTTGGCGAGAACATTAGATTAGATCTTCGCGACTCTCCCCACAAAAAATCGCAAAGCGTTGAGGCGGCAGCACGCCTTCACATACTGTGTGGTATCCAGTGTCAAGGGCAGTGATGCAGCAGGGACCAATATCAATACCTCCAGCAATACGAGAGAGGAAGGAAACATATATACGCTGCTGATGTACGAAGCTGGATACCGAGGTCATACTCGTACTCCCCGTAGGTACTCGTACAGCAAGGGCTGGGAACGTGGGTCAAATGTCTCCTTTTCTATGTCCAAGATCGAGCGTAAAAATACATTAATTATTCTGTACCTGATACCAGCAAAATTTGAATAATTGAATATTTGAATTTGAACAGCTGCAATAATTTACTGTGACTGCACAAAACTGCTTGTGAGACAAACCAATAAACTTGAAGTAAATAATCCGAAACTACAGGATAGATGAATGATACGATGATACGAGGACCGGGGACAAATACGGGCGGCGGAACTGCTCGAACGAGTGCGTACTCGTTCGTCGTCTTGTCGTAGGGCAACTGGAGTCGTTCCACCTCCTACTACAGCAGTAGAGTCGCCCGCTCTGTGAACTGATCTAGGGACGCTTGACTTACCATTGAGCAGAGCTACTATACGACAGTGCTACATCAGCATCCTACTACTCTCCTCAGTACTGCAGTAAGCACGTCTGGGGAAGGGGTGCTTCCCTACTGCCTCGCCTGGCAGGGCGTCAAGGTGACGCCTCCATCTTTTATTATTACGAGTACGACGTTTGGTCGTACGTACTCGTAGCTGACTATAATAATATTAGTAGTTCGTGCATCCCTCCGTGTTTTTCCTCCTCGTGTCGTGGTTGTCGCCCGCAGCGGTTGGCCTCGTGTCTAGATCTCATACTTGTGGTGGTGGTATATGTATTGCTGTACTGGTGCCAGTCCCTCTGTATGACGATGTTTTTTTTCGTTATTTGACCGCTTTGCGATTACCTGCCTGGTGTTTAGGCGTTCGGGCGTACAAGCAGTCCTTCCTTTGTGGGCGCAATGGGGGTAAAACTCCACCTTTCCACTCACCAGCAGACATACGTCGCTGGCGATGTGATGGAAGGCTTCGCCCGCGTGGACGTAACCACGGTGAGTAGTTTGTGAGCATACAGGGGCTTCTAACACTGCTACTGCTACTACTTATATTAATACTACTACTGATATATATTGCACGCACCATTTGATACTATTAATACAAAGCAACCGTGTAAACAGCCATTCTAACTTCTGCCGAGCATGATCTATACAGCAACAGCACTGCTTGCTGTGTACTGCTAATAGTATTGTACAGGTGGTGCACGTACTATTCGAGTAGCGCCCAACGGCAGGCAAGAGCTCCACACTTTTTCTTCTTTTTTTTTCATCCCATGCATTATCTTCGCCCTTCTTCCCTCTCTCCCTCTTCAGTCGTAACTCAGA
>JBBMHQ010091173.1:0-10697 GCA_037834295.1 Postelsia palmaeformis | reverse complement strand
TTCCTCCTTTATGCATGGTCAATGGTCAAATGACTAAGGCAAGCAACAAATGATTACGCCCCTCCCCCTCCCCTTCCCCCCCTCTCCTCCCTCACGGGGATCGGATCGATAAACAGATGAGCGCGGCCTTGCTCTCTCGCTTCGACCTGGTGTTTATTCTTCTCGACCGGCCGGACGAAGGGCACGACAAGCGGCTATCCGAACACATCATGCGGACCCACGCCCTCGCCGCGCAGCCGCAACAACAACCTCCCCAACACCACTCGCAGCAACAACCGACGCCAACGCCGCCTTCGAGGGGGGGAGACTCTCCGTGGGGGGGGAGGTCAGCGGCAGGGTAAGAGAGAGAGAGGCAGGGGAAAAAACGAGGTTTGCTACGATAATTTGTGCACCTATTTTGGTGCTGGGCTCCTCACTTGACCTTCAGGAGCTCTACAGTAATACTATGTCACGCACGAATTGACTCCCGAGGAAAAATGGAAGTACAAGCCGATGGCCGGGGTAGGTCTATGAAACGAGCACCAGTTGGTGGGATGCCGAGACAGAGGGTGTTGTCCTTCGATTTTTCCCGACGAAAATACTCGGATGTGGGAGTTCCAGTGACGCGTACGAATTCGATGTAAAAACACGGGGTCTAAAGATGTATGAAGCGGCACAAGTTACGTCGCAAAACGTCCACGTTGCCCTCTACCTGGTATATAACTTGTCGGACAGGCATGACGTCAAGAAAAAAGGTGTCCTTCCGACGATATCAGGCACCACTCTGTCCTAAAATACAGGAATAAATTTCATGTTAGAATTAAATCAAAACGCTCCTAATGTTTGGGGACACGTAAAGTGGCAATATAGTTTCCTCCAAGTTTGAGGAGGAGCCACACGGCAGTCAAGCATGTTTTTTTCTCAGCAAAAACAATGCCAGGTGCCCCTACCGTACATGCTGCAGCACTCTATTGTTTTTTAGGTTCCTTCCTCACTCAAAGAGCTCCACATGTAACCCCCCCCGAGGAGAAAAACTTTTTTCAAGATAAAAAGTTGAAAATGCACAACCCGAGATGCACGAACCCTAGCGCCTTACTATTGGTACTATAAATAGTAGGTATATCATTGAGTATTATTGTCAAGACACCACTGTAGCGGTATTTTAACGATATCGGGCCCTTCTAAGACTGCAGTCCCGTTTTAGGAACACGCTAGTCAATATTCAAGTAGTGTGTCCCCTAGACGGGACTGCGGTACTAACATAACAGTCCGAAAAGTGTTAAGGGGAGCCCGGTCAGTCAGATTTGATTATGGCCAAAAATAGTCACCCGTGTTGTAGCATGCGAACGTTTGGTGTGCTTGTACGTCCAGCGCTTGTGAGCTTCGGCCGGACGTAGTAATCGTTACTGGTGTGCAGCAAGCGCGGCGTGGGAACGGCGGCTCTCGCAGCACCACGATGGCTGCGTACGGGTTTTGTTTTAATTTGTTTGTGTGTTTGTTTTTTTTGGGGGGGGGTATGCGGGAGTGGATGAACCGCGATGTGCTGGAGTGGATAGTTAACTCGTTTCGGCGAATTGTGTTGGTTTTCTCGTGATTGGTGCCATACGAAGCATAACAAAAATGCAAAATTGTTTTAGGAAGCTCTTATTTTGGGTATAATATTCCGCAGGTCTTCGTGTTGTGTGCGTCGTGTTGCTCAAGAGGGCCCGGGAGAAGTTTCCGCGACATTTTGTGTCTGTTTGCTGCATTTTGATATCAAATGGTGTAAGACTTGTACATGTTTTTTTGTTTGTCTCGTAGTCTGCGACCACATAATTCGAACGGGTATCGTTTCAGGATAAGGACTCAGGACGGACGTTGGGTGTACTGATGTAAATGGGTAGACACAAGGATTTTTATTATAAAAACACACACACACCATGCGACGTATACCTGGTACCGGGTGCTTGCAAGTTTTTGCAACTTCACCGTATTCGCGTGTTTCCCCGAACACGTATCTGATACGGTTTATTTGATCGGCCACCGGGCAATGGTACTGCTTCATGACATCCGACACGGTTCGTTTTCTTCACTTTCTTTCCTTTTCGGCCATCGTCTCACGGGGGGAAATCCGGTACTGCTCCTCCATGGTATCTGGCAGGCTTCGTTTTGTCCGTTATTTTTTTTCTTTTTATTTCCTTGCCGGTGGTTCTCTCACCGGACTGTTTCACGCCATTTGGCAAGTTTCCGTATTATTCACTCTTTTGTTCCTTTTCTTTTCGGCCATTCTCATCGCACGGGGCAACGGTGCTTTTCTCAGCCAACGCGCCGCTGGTCGGCACCACGCGTCGTCGGCACGACCAAGCGCCGGTGATGGCGGCCACGGCAGTCGTGGTGTCGATGGTGGCGGCGGCGGCGCTAGCTCAGAGTACGGAGACGAAGGGAGAACGCTGTCTCAGCGACTCAAGAGATCAGCGGCGGTGTACGCTGACGATCCCATCCCAACGAAGGTGCGAGGGGTGTGATGGCAGCGTACTGCAGTTGCTCTCCTGAGTCGGGGTGGTCAGCGTTTCGCCCCTTTTTGAACTTGAAAGGGGGGGAAAACACGCCGACTTTTTTCGGGGGTCAATCAAGGTCCATCCCTTGTAGGTTTTGCTGCTAAAGTGGTGTAGGTATTATAGACAGCCTTTTAACGAGCGGTGAAACATGAACTTATCTCCTGATATAGCGCTATCCTTTGCTGCAGTAACATTTCGTCGTCGTTTTAACTCGCACCAGGCATATAGTTCGGGATTAAAGAGGCCTCTCTGGGGATCAGCCGGAGCGTCCCATCCAGGGCTAGTACCCCCGCGTTGATTAGATAGCAGCCAACTTGGCACCTCGTCGCATACGGTGGAACAAGCACTGCGAAAGCAACCAAACAAAAAGGTGACGTCGTTGTGGACGTATCTCGCCCACAACGATGGGCAGGCGGGATAGTCTGCTTCTCTCAACCGTGACGTACTTTCTCATGCTGCTATTGTTGGTCGCGGACGAAGCAAGTGCGCATGAGTTGCCTTCTTCGTACCTCCAGCACCCTTTGTCCCCGGTTCCGGTTTGAGTCCAAAATCAGCACAATCTGATTTCGTCGTGGCTTTAGCTTGGATATACTGCTGTAGTTAAGGATTAATGGGACCTCTTTGCTACGGCATGATATCACACCAATATTTGTTGTCCCGTTTCCTTTTCTTCTCTGGGACAGCTCAAGTGTCTTTCGTTGTCCTTCCCGGTGTCTTGTTATTGTTCTTATTATACCCAAACTCCTACCTTGGCCTCTATTGCGGGGGATCATAGTAAAAAGGACCAACGACAGACACAGAAACCTCTTTTTTTACCTATTTTCACTAACGAGGTTTTGCCATTTTTACTACGTTCCCCCGTAAGAGTGGGTTCGGTGTCAGTTGGCGTGCGGGAGCACTGTATATGAGCGTGCAAACCAATCGGACAGCGGTAGGGCGCCCGCCTCGATGATCGCCGTTTCGCGAGAGCGCTTCACTTCCGCCGCTGCCGCGCACGCTCTTACCCCTTCGTATCTGCGTGCGACGACTGCTGATTTCCACGCTGCGTGTTCTATGAGAACGCCCATGGTTGCATCACCCACATCCGCCCTCCCTCCTCGCGAGAAGTGCATTGTGTACTGCTTATCCTCCACGCCAAGAAATGACCCTGTCCTAATTCCAATCCAAGGTTTTTAGCCGCGGGTCTACCTGATATTTTCTCTCTACTTTTATGGCCTTGGACCGGATGGCCTTAAATAAGGTTTAGAGTTAAACACAAGCGTATTTCTGAATGGTTTTGTTGAGGGCATTTCTGAAAGTTTTAAAGGTCACCACGAGCGTAACGTTGGAATCACACATGAGCCAACACGACATTCCCCGAATTCGATACGCAAACCTTGCACCCGGCGGACTGATCATCGATTCCCACTTCAATGATGTGGACGTGTTTGGGGCAGATTCGTTTCCGATCTTGTTCACCTGGTACCTGGTACACGCTTTAGCTCATGTTGCTGGATGAGACCCGTGTAGTCTGAGTGCTCTATCACGTGTTTCCTGGGTTGGATCTGCCCTGTAAGGCAAATCTCGCACAACCTCTCACGGCGGCAGGCGAGGAGCTGAACGATCTATCTGTAGACAGATCAGATACGCTGTCATTTGTCTGCCCGAGGTGTGTCCTTGTAACTTGTTCAATATTTCGGAGAAGACGGCGGCTTCTTGAGCCTCTTTGGGGTCTTGATAGGGCAAACCATGTCGGAAACGTATGTCGGATACTACATTGTCCCAAAATATAGGGAATATGTGTGTTTCATATTGGTATATAAACGGCGCCTCAGAATGAGGTAAATAGTGGGGGCGGTTACAGAAGTACCGGTCTCACGAAAAACGGCGCGGGATGCAACGGCTAGAGGTGTGTCCGAACTGCAACGAAAACAGTGCTGTGGCACGCGAGCGAGATGGAGATCCTCGTACTGTGGCTTGTTTCTCCCGGGATGCTTGCTTTTGATAGCATCCTACTCATCGTTGTCTTTGGAGTTGCTTTTACCTGGGGGCACAAAAGGGATTACCCTCGCTTTCTTGAATGACAAATCTGTGATGTTTTTGTGTGGGGTCATTTTCGCAGCATCAAAAAAGGGGTTGACGCTTGAACGCAACCTGCCGCCTTGCTCCCCCTTTATCCAGCACCTCACGGCGCTTCGCGCTTGGTGCAAACATCGTCTGCCTGGTCGGTATAAAGCCCGACATTCTCCGTCCCGGCACGTTACGAATGCGAGGGTGAATGGTCATATGACTACACGACCATGCATGACATGAGTGCTCGCCTTCCCCCTTTGTCCCGAAAGGGATGCGTGTTGAATGGGCAAATGGTCAAGACAAGCCACAAATAAGTACGCCCCCACCTCCCCCCTCAGCTTGGTCTACGGTCATACGACTACGACGATGCCCAACATGAGTCCCCCCCGCGCTTAGAGTAAGATGCCTCTCACCCTTCGAGAGACTTGCCGAACACCTCACAGCGTTTTTTTTTCTGCGTGGTGTAAGCAATGTCTGCTTGGTCGGTGAAAACCCGACGTTCTCCACCCCGGCATTGCAGGGATGCGAGGGTCTATGGTTATTTCACTACGGCCGTGCATGACATGAGTACCCCCCCCCACATGACTTGAGTAAACCCCCCTCCTCGGGGCTGAAAAAATGTGTTCGAATGTTGTACAACCTGCCAACAGCTGCTGAAGCGGTACGTGGCCTACGCGAAGGCGCATTGCCATCCCACGCTTACCCTCAAGGCGGCGCGGGTGCTGCAGAAGCTCTACCTCACCATGCGAGACGAGGCGAGGGACGGGAGGTCGATGCCGATCACGATGCGGCAGCTGGAGTCCATGGTCAGGCTTTCTCAGGTGTTGTGCCGCCGCTAGATGCCGCCCCCCGCCTGGTGGCTTATTTAGTCGTCGGATGCCGAACAAGAACCAACTTTGATATAAAACCGATTCCCTGGGGTCTGTCATGGGGGAGCATCAGTAGTAAACAGGGCTAAATGGTGGTGAGTAAAAATACTGGTATACTTCTATATAGACCTGGTAGGTTTTTGTGTGTGTGATGAGTCATGATCGTCGTCAACATGCCCCACCTCGGGATAGTCTGGTGACGAGATCAGACTAAGTGTCCCTTCGGGGAGGAAAACAAAACAAGCACAAGATAGTGTTATCCGCTACACGCAGGGGGGAAAAAAGAGGCGCACGATAATGTGAACCGCTGCACGTAAGGGAAGCGACAGTACCGGGCTGTGGTATTTTGTATCATCGCTCATCAACTTGCGAACCCAAAGAATACGCACATGGAATGGATGTGTTTGCACTGTGGCTTGTATCCCGATTTCATATTTCCAGACGTGTGAGAGCGGACACATTTATGACTCGTTATCTTAGCATCCTATTATTTGATAGAGGATGACTTCGTACACGATCTGCAAGACTTGAGCAATGCTTCGGCGGAGGGGGCGAACGTATCTATGAAACGGGTTCTTGCGCACGCTTTCTTTTTTGTTTTCGTCTGGTAGGGTCATGTATATTCGTCGGCTCTTTACGCTACGTCTCGAAACAGTAAGATTTTCAGTACAGCGGTGATCTGTTGATGGATAAGGCGGATCGTGTTCTGCTCGTTGGGTTCGGCAGTAGTGGTCCCTCTAAAGTGCCGCTTGAGCAGTAACAGTGCCGGTGGAATCACTTGGAACAGAGGGGATTCGCCAGTGTGGCAGTGTGCGAGTAGTGCCGGTTGCCGCTATATACATTCAATGCCGGTTGCCGCTACATACATACAAGTGCCGGTTGCCGCTACATATTGTGCCGGTTGCCGCTACAGGTAGTGCCGGTTGCCGCTATATAGTGCTGGTTGCCGCTACATATAGTGCCGGTTGCCGCTACAGTTAGTGCCGGTTGCCGCTACACATAGTGCCGGTTGCCACTACATATATATAGTGCCGGTTGCCGCGACTTAAAGTGCCGGTTGTCGCTGCAGACAGTACCGGTTGCCGCTACATATAGTGCCGGTTGAGCAGTAACAGTGCCGGCCACGCGTTATATATTATGCTGATGAAATCGCTCGGAACAGATGGGATTCACCAGTGTGGCAGTGTGCGACTTGTGCCAGTTGCCGCTATAGGCAGTGCCGGTGTTGTTAACTGGCGCATATGATGTCGCCATAGAGGCACCATTACTTCTGTACCAGGAAAATATCCACGGTGTGTACACCCTACAACTTATGGTGCTATGTCCGCGTTTCCACCGTGCTGGAGGCAGGCGCGAGCCAAGGTGGAGCTGCGAGAGCACGTCACGGAGCGAGACGCGAAGGACGTCGTCGACATGATGCAAGAGGTGCGAGTGCGTAGGGCTCTTTAGTCACGACTAACCCCACCCCGCTTCGACAAAGGGTTGACAGTAGTCCGCTATTTACTGCTCGTTACATGTTCCTTTCTCGAGAAATTCCCCACGCGGGCGAGAGCAGCTTTTCGCTTTTTCGAACTGGCCCAACCAGTTTATGGATCCACACCACTGTATGTCCTCACTACATTTTTACATTCCGAGAAACGGTCAGCAGCCCACGCGATCTACGAGCATCTCACGACATATTTTTTCCCCAAGAATTTTCCCCAGGCTTCAGTCGGGGTAAGGAGTAGGGCTTTAGGCTGTAACACCAACAAGTGTATTTCGACAATTTGGTCGGAACTGGGCAAAGGTCTATGCAACCTTCAGAGGTGCTGCATCACCTCCCACCCACTGCTGCGTGTCACTGCGGCGCCACATGGACAGATGGTGGTCCCGCCCTGCGTATGTCTTTTTATGGTCACTTTCACCACCCCTATCGCGGCGGCGGCGGGGGTCCTTCGGTAAAGATGACAACACGGAACGTTTTCCATGTTTTGTTTCCGTTTTGACTGGTTTTGTTTTGTATTTTTTTTGTTTGCCAATAATTGTTTGCGGGATTCGTTGGTTCGTGCATGCATGCATGCATGGATGCATGCATGGCGCTTATTATGCGCGCTTAGAGTTTTGCATGTTGCATTGTTTCTACTGTAGGATGCGCTCGTGAAGCGAAAAAATAGTTTGCTACACTTTGGTGTTATCAACCATCTACGAGGCAGCGGGTGCGCCGAGCAGCGGCAGCAGCACGGGTAGGAGCATGCTACGTCCGTGCCGCACGACTCCCGGTGTCGACCATCGCAACTCGGACACCATGTTGTAGAATATCGCTCACTCAATCATGCGGTCTCTCCGTATCGTCGATTTTTTCCCCCGTCTGAAGCCCCCGGAAAGATCAAGGTGCGTCTGGTTCACCGCCTGATGGGCAGTGGATAAATCCGTTGATGTGGACGGACGTCAATATTTTTGCGGGTAGGGGTGACAATTTTTCACTCCCCCCACGCCCTTAATAGCCGAATGGCAAGACACGGATCGAGTCAAACCCTGGAAAGGTTGAGGTGACACCCGTGAAGATAGGACCGCTGTCGCTAGGAATTCGCGGAGCCGCGTTTTCGTGACTGTCAGTGTATTTTGCGTGCGCTGGTTGATTTCGAGGTTCTGGATAATCGTGTAGTCCGCACGTACTGCGTATGTACGAATCTCGGTCTGCGATCGGTCGGACAAGCCTCGGTGGTGGGTCCAGGCTACAGTCAGCTCGAACTTGGCCCCTTCTTGTTATGGCGCAGTAGCGCACATTTGGAAACTCGCATTCCCTCGTAGTAGGCTGTTGGCTCCAAGAACAAACCTGTGATGGCGTCGGTAAGGATGCCCAGCTGCCAAAGAAACGGAACGATCGAGATAATATCGACACCTCGCCGTGTGCTTCGTGTAGCGGTGCCCCCTCATCCGCCTTACCGCTGATATTCTAGATAAAAATGTGCCGGATCTCCAGTCGCTTTTGGAGGCGTGCGTGACGGGTACAGGGGGCAAAACGATCAAGGCTGTAACTATAGCGTTTGCTGCCTCGTGCAGGGAGCTCGGTTGGTTCCTTCGTAACTGCACAAACAAAACCCAGGCTGAGTCGAAATATAGTTTAGTTCTCAAGCAGGTCGAAAATCTGGACATGAGCCACAAGAAATACCGTCGCACCTCGGATAGATCATCGATTTTTCAAATTGATTATCTCGAGATTTTTGAGCAGACGAGTTCCTGATCTGCATGATCTATATAGCTCACTTCGCCGGGTGAGAGCTGTTTAACCATTTTGATCTCAGACACGTTTCCTGAGTTTACCATACAGATCCTGAACAACACCTAAGGACGGCAGGTTGGGGACTAACTTATCTAAATGATATATCGGTATATGATCTAGATAATCTACCTGTAGATGATATAAATGATCTACATTATATCTAGAGTATCTAGATGATATATCTGTAGAGAATCTAGATGATATGTCTGTAGGTGATCTAGAAGATGCATCTGTAGATATATGTAGATGATATATCTGTCGATGATCCATTTGTAGATGACGTAGATGATGTATATGTTTTGTATTCATATTATCCATCTGTCGATGATTTAGATAATATATCTGTCTATCTGTCCGACGTTTGAACAATCCTCCAAAAATAGATCAAACCGAAGTGGTACCCCCTCTGACCCTAAACCGCCTTCCTTACCTTTGTTGCCTTGCTTGAAAACAAATGCGGGTTTCCAGTCGCTGCTGGAGGCGTGCGTGACGGATACAGGGGCCATTGACTTCGGGAGATCAGGTGCCACCGGGCTTTCGAAGAAGGTGCGCATGGAAACAATCATGGCGAAAAAACGAAGTTAGAAATAGGGCGTGTTGGTATGGTGGCATTGTGAGAAGGCTGTGGAAACGCGCCCAGCGCGGCATCCAGTGGTGTGATGTGATTTGGTGACGCTTTCGAGTCGCGGAGGCCCTCATATTTGAGACGCTTGGGGAATCCTTTCAGAATCGTACCCCGTGTCTCTGGGGACGGTCTATGTGAGATGAGTGTGGGGTAGGTTTCCCAGCGGTGCGGGGGTCAAGCGCGTTGTAAGTGGCTTTGTTGGAGGTTGCCGCAGCGCCGACGGCAGCGCTCGCTCGAGTAACGCTGAGCAGTAGAAGCGGGCCCTTCCCTGGTTTGTTGCAGCCGCGGTGGCGTGCCCGCGTACGTACGTGGTTATACTTCGAAGTATGTATACCACGCCTCAGACAGATCATCTACAGGTAGATCATGACCTGGATTATCTAGTTCCTCACCTGTCGGTGTGAGAGGTTGAGCAGGATCTGCCTTGTAGGGCAGATCATTCAGCCCAGGAAACCTTTGTGCTATTGATAGGTCGTGAAGGCTGTACGGACCCGACCGGGCAACATGGGGTAAATCCTGCCAGATCGAGGAAAATTTGCCTCGCAATACCTGGATCGCCAAGCGGTAATTGCAGCTCTTCTGACCGAGGTGTGATGAAAGTATAGACCATTCGGCTTCGCACGGTTTTCCTGAGAAGAGTTGTGCGTTTCTGAATTTTGCGAATAGCCTAGCACCTATGTGCCAGGTCACCGCGACTTCCTGCTTGAGTCGCTTTCCAGTCCCGGAACGCTAGGGATGGAAGGAGGTCTAGGGAGCATCACCGCCGCAGCCGGTTTTCTCCGGTCATAGCCGCGCAGCTGCGGTGTCTGCTGTCTGCGTCCGCTGTAGGTTCCCGACTCGCTTGCATTCAACACGGTAGATAGGCTGGGCTTGGTTCATTGCGCGAACCATCGTAAGTGGACGCGCCAGGATCCTCTCAGCCGAGGACAAATACTCCCTATTGCGGACTCAGGCGCCGAGCAAGCCACCACGAAGTATACGCCTGCGGTGGAGAACACGGGTTCTCAACAGTTCTGCATCGAAAATCGGCGCCCACCCGAGCCATCATGTGTGCGTATACCATGTAACACCATATATATCCCCTTCCAAACGCCTGCCATGTGTAACCCCTTCCACCTCTCGGCCGTCCGCCGTGACCCCCCCCCCCCTACGGCATCTCTCATGGGCAACGCCTTCCCCCTCGTCACTGCAAACGTCTTCCGCTCGGCCAACGTGAACCCACCCCACCCCCCTTCCCGCCGCCTCGAAACTTCCCCCCGCTCCACAACGCCTCCTCTGGATGGGTTGGCGTCGAGTGACGACGCTGTAAAACAAGTCACCAGACACTAGACATGCAATGTACAGACTGCTCCTTCCCGCACAAATGACACATA
>JBBMHQ010091162.1:0-10697 GCA_037834295.1 Postelsia palmaeformis | reverse complement strand
AGGAGATCGAGTACATATCTCCTATCAAAACCCCCCCCCCCACCCCCCCCTAATCGGCCCCAAATGCAAAAAAAAAGGTATGAGTCCAGGGTTTTTTTTTCTGGACGCCCTTCCTTGTCTTTTCTGCTGTTTTAGTGCACGAAGTCTGCAACAAATGTTCCAGATATGAAGTCTTCAACAAAATGTTATAGATGCTGCTGGCTGATTTTTGCTTCTGCAGCCCTAACTACTATCTGGTATGTGTTGTGCAGCAATAGCTCGCAAGTCGCAAGACGCAGTGGATCTGTCGACCTCGTTGGCGTTGCGGCCGTCGATTTCAAACCTGACCATGAAAAAAAAATGAAATTATCAAAAAATGAAGGGTTTCCTTTGGGTTTCGAATAAATTTTGCTTTACGTACCTTTCCCGGGATTTTATCTATAAAATCCCCCCGCGTCATTGTGAGTTCAGAGCAGTCCACAGCCGTAGCTCCAGCATCGCAGCCGGCGTTACCCAACACTATGCCTCGTGGTACGAGCTGGGCGATTGGCAGACCAGTGCTACGCGCAGCTACTGCAAATACCCGTCGAGGTTCGCGATTGAACCTCTCAACTCGAAGCGGAGATGGGAGGCAAGCTACGGCAGCAGCAGCAGCAGCAGCAGCAGCAGTGCACAGTGCTGAGCCAAAGATGCCGAGGTTGACTAACCGCTTGAGACGATTGGCCAGAGCTTATCCTGAGGCTGTAGCGGCGATCTCTCCTGCCGCTGTGGAAGAGAGCCGCGCAAAGTGCTCAGCTGGTGCACCGCACAGCGAGGTACGTAACATCAGTAGACAACTCTCGTGCAATGAAAGTTGGTTGTCGATGTCCTTGCTTTTCCAAAAGACATGTACCAGGTTGTCGCCAATCGAGGCCGTCATGACAGCAAGCAGTTGGCAATGCTGATGCTCCTGCCAGCCATATTCGCTGATGCGTGTTGGCTTCTGTGCCTCAGGCGTCCTAGAGCCGCAGAGTTCTCCCGTTGGTGAGGCAAGCAGTAGGAGGGAAAGCAAAGCATTGCCGCTGTGTGCACGGTTGTGATGCTTTTCTCAACATACAGCAGTGGATGACATGATGACGTGACACCTTTAGACATCGGTTATTCAG
This sequence comes from Postelsia palmaeformis, assembly GCA_037834295.1. Lineage (NCBI taxonomy): Eukaryota > Phaeophyceae > Laminariales > Laminariaceae > Postelsia > Postelsia palmaeformis. The sequence goes on along the minus strand of JBBMHQ010091162.1, from coordinate 9,573 downwards.
GGTTTGGCAGGCGCGGTCAAACCCCTGCAACATTGATTTGGCACTCGGAACTGCCCCGATGCCGCCCGCACGAGCCCTCGGGTAGGCCGTCGGATAGGCCCTCCCCGGTGCAGTCGAGGTACGCGGTGACGATGGTGGAGAAAAACGAACGAAAATCTCCACCTCATCATGAGGAACAATCTCTAAACGCCTCGAATTCCAGTCCAGAATTCCCGAGCTCGACGGAAACAAGGACAATTTTGAGAGGGGTGATTACCTGTTGTTCGAAGCTACCGGTATGGTTGAGGGTCAATTACGACAAGAATACAACTGACCCCAACCCTAACCTTAACCCTTGTCTGCAATCCCGTCTTAGGGACAATCGAGTCAATCTCCAAGTAGTTTTCCCCAAAGTATTACCAGATATGTACTGTACTGGGACTGCGGTACTATTATTAGAAGGGTTAACCCAGTCAGACCAACCAACCACGGCATAGTCCCTTTGTCGTACGTACGCAGTATCATAGTCTCTGCCAACCGTAGCACCGAATAAGCCGCCAACTCGACAGGAGGACTCCACTGACAACATAATACGGTGCGCCGTGAGTATCGTTTCCTCCTTCTATCCTGTTGTCGTCGTCGTCGTCGTGACCGCCGTCGTCTTCTTGCGCCATGCCGTCGGTATGGTGTCGTAATTTTGCACCATGTCGTGCCCCCGTCTTGCCTCGCTCTGAGCAGGAGAAGCAGGATAACAGCAACGTTTCGGGGGCAAAGACATGGAACAAGGCGGACCACGGCACCCCAGAATTTTTCGAGTGGCTCAACACGATTCCAGCTGATGCAGCCGAGCGCCTCGGTGGGTGAAGTCTTGAAACTGTTGGCGGGAAATAATTAAACACCTGGTATCGTAAATGAATACAACCCTGTTGGGGTCTTGGTTAATTTTTATTGTGGGTATACAATGAGCCAGTGATGACACAAAATGACAACTACAGCCTCGGCCATAGCTTGGTCGGGGAATGTCTGTGGTACTGCTCCATGCCCGAGCTATTGTATGAATACATCAATTTATACAGTGCAAGGAGGCGTACGACATGGGGGGGGCAACACCATCCTATCCCGCTCGTACTGCACCTCGCTCGCGTTAATGCGTTACTTGTATTATTATTAGTATGCGGTTGATGACAACAAACGTGCGGCTGTCATCACGTTAGTGATCGCATATCCCTGGGTCCCAAAAGGGTTTGTATACTGGTATGGACTATTTATCGGAAAGGCTACCACACGGTATCTGGTACTACTGTACTTTGGTGCGGTAAACGCCAGCCGGTTTTTATTTTACAAACCGATCGATTGCATCGGTCGACCAGGGGCCGAGAGAGGAATGCACCCTTTTACAACGCCATGCTCTACAGGCTTTTTGCCTACCTTGTACCGGTACGTACATGGTACCAGTTCGCGCCGAGTATAATTATGACGTTGGCTGATTGGTTGGGTGTGGTCGTGTCGATTCAAGTTGAAAAAACCCGCTATTAATAGATGTGATGGTTGTATCGGTTGCAATCAAGCACGTTAGCACGATCGCCCTGTCCTTCTCTGCCGCGCCCTTGCGGCTAACCCAACGCCTATAGAGCCTCATGTGACAACTCTTGTTGCTGAAAGCTGGAATCAGGCCGAGTCAAGAAGACTCCATAGACGTAACCTACACAATATTTATGGACGAAACCATCACCTATCGAGGCAAAAAGTAGACTGAGCCTGGACAAGGCAAAGTAGACTGAGCCTGGACAAGACCCCATACAAAACCCAGACGGATGATAGGCAATACCGATTGACCCTTTTGGGTCTTTATTATAGTGTAGAGGGTAAACGTGACGATAGTAACTGGCGGAGAAAGCATCGCCCACTGCTTGATTGGAGGATGATGAATTTGGCGCCCTAAAACAAATCTAGAGGCCCGAGCGCAGACTTTTCGTAGACGTACTATTAATAGCAGTGCGCTCATACTGCGCAGTCGTAGGCAGTACACAAGACCAGTCGTGCCCGGAAACAAATCTAGAGACTCGAGCACAGACTCTTCGTAGTCGTCCTTGCAGTGCGCTCATACAGCGCAGTCGTAGACAGTTAGTTCATAAGACCAATCGTGCCCAAAAACAAATCTGGAGATTCGAGCGCAGACTTTTCGTAGTCGTACCTGCAGTGCGCTCACTGCGGAGTCGTGGGCAGTTCATAAGACCAATCGTTTCGAAGCTTTCCTTACCTGTGAGACAGAAAATCGATTCCCCACTTGACTGTCTAGATATTTCTCTGCAGATAGATAGATAGATATATAGTTAGATAGATAGATAGATCCCTGACCTGTACGATCTATATAATCTAGATCCCATCGCCGGGCGGGAGCTGTACAATCTGCAGGATATAGAAGGTGTGTTTCCGGGGTTGGATCTGTGCTATACAGATCCTGCACGGCATCTCATAACGGTAGGTTATGACCTAGATGATATATCTGTAGATGATCTATCTGTAGACAATATATCTGCAGATGATCTGTCCGACGTGTGGAAGGTTTGGTGGCTAACGTCTCTGGTTTCCGAAAAGGTCAAACGGTCCGTCGGGGCTAACCGGTACCTCGTATGACAGTTCGACGCGAGGGCTGCAGTCTCCTCGCGATAAAAACGCAAGGCACCAACTCTAGTGGGGGGGGGGAGAAAGAGCCTGCTATACATTTATACACGCCACCCCGACTCTGAGTCACCACTATTAACATAATAGAAGGGAGAGACGAATGAAGGGCGAAGACAGTGAATGAGATGGAAGAGCATGAAAAGAAATTAGTACCACTGCCACCGGGAATACAACCCTCATACTCGACTCTAACGTGGAACTTCAGAGTGGTATAGGGGGGTTCTCGCTAGTAACTCGCGCTGGCGACTATTTGTAACTGTCGTCAACTGCATGTGCTGGTAGGAGGCGTTTTGGCATATTCATATACAAACAGACAGATGTTCGGTCGGACAGTGCGGAGGATGGGCTTCAAGTCTTCGGTTTCACCCGATCTCCGACTTCACCCAGCTCAAAAGTAAGGCACGCCCTATTAAGCCTTCAAAACATGCAGTCCCGTTCTGGGGACAAACCACGCAAATTATAAGCAGTTTTGTCCCCTAACCCAATGTAAAGAGACTGCACTACTAACAACCCTAAACGGGTTAAAGCATTCTCCATCAACCATTGTAGGGCTGCAGTAGTTCTGTTTTGGGGACAAACTATTTAGAACTTGACTGGTTTGCCCCCAAAGCAGAACTACTGCAGCCCTACAATGGTTGATGGGGAATGCCTTATATCCTACCAGGTAGGATCTTCTTGTGCGACCGTGTAAGCTGGCAACTCGCTTCGTTCGAGATGAACAGTGTACCTGTCGCTCGGAACTCGCGCAGCAGTTTTGTGACTGTAGTGCTGTGGTGGCAGACAAAGCTACTGAATTTGTCGTGACTGAGGTGAGGCGTGCTTGGGGGGTGGCTGCGGTGATGAAACTGACAAACCCACTTTCACTCTGCCTTGAATGAAAAAAAATGGTCATTTGTCGGGTAATATTGAATATCATTCGCTCGGACCGTGATCATAAATTGGTGCAACCGCAGCGAAAATTGAGGAGGAGGATGATGAGGAAGAGGATGAAGCAGAGGGAGAGGCGGGTGCTGTCAATATCGGCAAGACGTTTTTGATCCCGCGAGCTAGGATATCGCTGTACGACCAGGACATATTCGCGGCCGGCTTGCTCGGCGCAAGAGACAAGGTGAGAGAGAGCCCCAGGGCTGCGATGTGATACATACACCCTTTTCGTATCAATCCCTTCATGTTTGTCTGTTTTTGTCTGGGGCCACGGCGATATGTATAGAAGGAATACCCCTATAGCTCTGTTGTTTTTATCTGTGCATACGACCAGTACATATTCGCGTTCGTTCGCGTCCGGCCTGATGGAGGCAAGTTATCAGGCGAGTCAGATGACCCCGGCGTTGCGATATGGCAACCGGTATGCCGTGATCCGTGATATCTGTGCATTTTTTGTTTGTTCCATGTCTGGAACCGTAGTTTTACACATCCACGAGTACCCTAGTAGCCTACTACATATGTCTAGACGCTGGAGGTGAGTACCGTGTACTACGCCAAACCACCCACCCCCTAGAAAAAGTTGTCTAAGCTGTAATTTTCAACAACGGAAAGAGCCCGAAAGCCGGGCGATGTTTCTGTGGGGGGTCGATTTCGACAAGACTTTTACAAAGTCGCAATTCGTTGTTTGTGCTCCCCTTACTCTGGAGAGAACTGGCTGGAAAAGTGAAGAAGGATCAATAACATTCCAGGGGGTATGCTATCTTTCCTTACCTACCTTATCGTACGATACTATTGATCGTATATCTCCTGTAATCACATTGCCGTTTCTACGTGTTCACGTCATTTCGGCCCGCACCTCGATTGGCTGCGCTTGACGGCCCGAGAAAAAAGGGAGTATATACGACCAGGTACCAAGTATACGTTTTCCCCTCTTGGAGTATATTTGGCATCACAGCAACCACCACAAAATCAACACGACCAAATCGCCACACTCTCCTTCATTTACGCCCCAGTGCCTGCCCGCTCGTGCGCTCGCGTACTCGAGGCACGCAAGAAACTCTTCTATATACACTTTCCGAACACCAGCCAGATACTCTATAGCCACTATCAGCGCACACGTGACTGGGACCCCCCCCCCTCCCCCATTGCACAATATTGGCGTACGAAACAAGTTGTGTAGACATTGAACAATCTACTGTATTACGGGGGGCCGCAGTAGGTAGGACGAAGTATTGTTAGTAAAAATAGCGATTTAATAGCTTTTCGTCTGTACCGTAGGTCCTATTTAATATGCCCCCCTGTAATAGCAAACCCCACGAGGTGTCGGACATGATCTCGATTTGGTACGCCTATTGGTATGCTGCATTGTTCAATGTCTCCACAAGGGAATTTTTACGCCCATATGGTTCAATGGGAGGGAGGTTCCCGGCCACCGGCGTGAGAGAAGCCTGTGCTACCATCTGCCAAGGATGTACCAACACGATACCCGAACAGATGTAGCCGCCTAGGTACTGGGACCAGTTTCCCCCCATGCGACAGTTTCTTATAGTGCACTGCAGAGAGTGGTGTTCCAAAAGGAAAGGCCGACTGGGGACGGGGTTGCTCGATGTCGTCCACCGAACTGGATGCAATCGCCCTGTCAAGAGGGAACACTCTGTGGCAATCCAGAACCTCATATGCTGTGGTAAACATGTGGGGATATATGTGTTTTTGGTCCATCGTGGGTTCTGATTCTTACTACATATGCCCACCCGTAAAATCTACTACCGCTGCTGGCTGTTTGTCGAAAAACACACCATCCCCTTCCGCCGGCCGGTGCACCGGTTGTCGCCCGCAGGTACTCGAAGCCAGGTCCCTGGGACAGCTGAGGAAAGCTCACGAACGCCTGCGGACGACGGAGGCTTTCCTGCACCTGGAGGTGGGTTTGTGGTCGGTCGGTGTGGGGTGACTACTGGTCGGTGTGGGGTGACTACTGGTCGGTTGTGGGTGACTACTGGTCGGTTGCGGGTGGTCGGTCGGTCGCGATTCGTTGGTGGTGGGTTGGTTGCCTCGTCGTTTAGCCGGACGGTCGTTGTCTGCCATTGTCTGCCTTTTGGTTGAGGCGTGCTCCGATATAGATGTAATATTATTTTTCTTGTCTGAAACATTTCTGACTGCCGCAGGGGCGCTCGTTCCTTCGCCGAAGAATGATGGTGCCCAATATCGCTGGAACATCATTTTTATATCTGTATGTATTACAGCTTATACGTTGTATGCCTACTGCAGAGCCATCGGGCTGCCCTTTCCTTTTCCCGTGAGAGTCAGCTTTTAACTTGTTTATAGGAGTGTGCAGCCATTCAAGTGAGCATGATAACCTCACAGAAATGTACTTGCACCCCTATTTGTCATGGAATGTTTCCCATGTTCAGAGTTTCACCTGCTGTTACGGGGGACTATAGTAAATAGGACCTCCGGTACACAGAAAAATCTTCATATTTACCTATTTTTACTAACAATATTTGTTCCTACTGCGGTATTTACTATGCCCCCCCCGTAATACCACCCATCTCTAAATGTTCGCCCTACCACCTCAGCACGGATGCTGCGACCCCTCGTCCCTCCCTCACACAGCAACTGTGATACCCTCTCGGAAACCCGTATCCAGCCGTGGCACCCCGGAATGATCTCACTGCCACGCCCTTCGTTGGCTGCCCCCCTTGGAGTGCTCCCCCTCCAACGCCACCGCCGTTGCTTGGAAACCCTCTTGGTCATCATCATGCCCTTACGCTTCGCAACGTTTGCCGCGTGAAAGGCGGGTAACTACCGAACGGTAGATGTGGGATTCGAGGAGCCGGCGCCCTCTGCTGGACTCGTAGTCGCGCCCGAGGGTGCAGCAAGCTTTGCGAAGGTCGCGTCTCGGAGCCGAGGGGCGGCGGGGGGGGGAACTAAGCGTGTGGTTTACGGCCCGGCAGAAACATTTGCGTACGTGTATCATCGCATGATGCCGGCCTACACTGTGGTACATAGGTGAGGGATGGAGAGAGAGAAGAAGCGCGAGGGAAGTAGGGAGAGAGGAAGGGAGGATAATAGGGTGAGAAAGAGGGAGAGGGGGGTGTACTCGATAGGAGATATATACTCGATTTCATGCATGGCCGTAGTCGTACGACCATAGGGAGGGAGAGGGGGGGAGAAGAGGGAAGGAGGCATAACCCCTGAGCGCGAGGGCTGCAATGGAGCTTAATCGGTGGCAAATACACGACGCGAGCTTTGACGTGCACTGCTATGCAAGCACTGCGTTGCTGGTCGTAGCGCCTTTTCCGTGTTTGTTTGTTCCGTGTGTGTTATCGTCGTGAGGATCAGGAACAGAGTCGATCAAGCGGGGTGAAGGTCACCGTTTTGAGGAGAGCCTTGCCCATTTTTCAAAGAAGCTACCTCTTGTCCAAGTAGTCTCCGGATAGCGTCCGAATAGGGTCCACATAGAGTCCGCATAATGTCCCAAAGCGTCCGAAGATGTTCCAAATCGTGTCCGAAGTATGCTCAACTAGTGCCCAAAATTATGTTCGAATAGTGTCCGAGTAATTTCCGTATCGTGTCGGACTAGTTTCCGAATAGTATCCGAACACGACATCGGCCCATCACGGGGCGACGTCGTGTTCCACTCGATAGCCTCGTTCCCGCACCCGCCACCGCTGCTTCCGGCACTTGGATAATCTTGCGCAATCGACCGAATAGTTGAATCGTACCGGTGTTCAACTTTGAAGACTACTTTATCAGTACGAGTAGTCTTGAGCCGTTTAGTGCTGCAGTGTGCAAGCATAACACTCTAATTCTAAGCGAGTTGTGCCCGAAAGGGGAGTGCACTCCCAAAGGGATACGGAGTCGAAAAATTGTCAGAATGAAGACATAGTGAAGACTAAAAAACAATTTATCGAAGCTGGTCCAAGCCGTAAGTTTACGTACACACAGCTTGGGGAATTTCTCGGGATAAACTGTCGGAGATTTTTTTGAGAAAGCTCTCAGAATGCATATGTAACGAGGAAATCGTGTCGACTATTTTTTCGTCGAAGCCCGACCCAGTCGCAAAATTGACACTGCTGCTATCCCTGTAATCATTCACTCCGACCGCCTGGGAAATTCCTCAGGATGAATATGTAGTTAGGAGTTAAGTGTGGACCAAGTCGTAAGCACTCCCTACGTAGCCCTAACTAACCCCGACCGCCTGGGAACTTTCTTGAGGAAAAATACCGGAGAATTTTCTCGGAAATGAATACGTATGTAACGAGTAAATAGTGTGAACCACCAACCATTTTGTCGAAGCCGGGCTAAGTCGTAAAGTAAGGGTGTGTCTTAACCCCCCCAGAGAGCATTGGAACGAACCGAATGGAATATCATTTGCCGCATGAATTGGTGATGTTGATCGGTTGGGGGGAACGAAGAGGTTCAGTGCAGCCCGAGAAAAACAGCAGTATATCTAGGAAGAGGAAGAAGAAGTGTTGCATCCGCCCTTTTTCTTGTTTGGGAGGACCGAACGGCCCGACCGAACGGAAACAAATAGCAGATTATTTGATGTAGAAGGGCACCACCGAAGATGGAGGTGGACACCAATTTGTCATGGCATGTGCAAAATTTACCGTTCGTGCCGATTCGGCCGGCGAGGCCCAGGATTCTGCATGGACCCAAACACGTTTTTTTAGATAAGAACGGAACGAATGACCACGAACAGCCTCGTTCCGTTCCGCTCGTTCCCATGCTCTTTGGTGGAAGTTAAGACACGCCCTAATAGTACACTGCTGTAATCCAGTCGACAGATTGGTTCTGACATTTTGACAGCACAAGCACAATCGCTACTGACTGAGTCAGCCAGTTCCCAGCCCTACCCATTATGCCCCACCCCTCCTTGCCTCCCGACCCTCGCCGAAAAACGGGGCCGAAGTGTTTCAGGACGGCGCCCCCGCGAGACCACATTAATCAAAATAGAAACCATCACCACCAGCGACAATGACATGAACATCTTTCCGTTTACCTACCAGCTATATAGTTATAATACCTGCTCTAACAATCCTATGTACGAACTCGGTACTGGTATATAATAGGGAAATGGTCATTTGGGGGTATACCCCCAGGTTTTACGGCCACATCGGGGTAGGGTCAAAATGCGCCCGCGAAACGCGCTCCCGCTGGCCCAAACACGCCTCAAACGCAATCCCGAAGCCCTGGCGAGATGCCCGAACCCCATGACAAGCACGCCCACATTTTTTTTTTCTCCAGGCACGTTCTAGGGCCGAACTCGATGGCGGCCCACGGGGGAGCAACCGAAGTCCCCCCTTTGACCACATCTGGGGGGGGGATAACCCCACTTATCATACCTATTAATTGTATCTACTTTCCCCGATTGACCACTTTTTCACCCCGTTTGACCGAAACCATACCCGCTTTTGACCATGTGCGACAGCCTCAAAAACGGCTACATCAGTACGTATCCGCGTCACCGCCCGACAGACCGAATAGAACACGGGGCGGAACATCCACTGCTTGCGAGTAGTCCGGATCGTTTCCCCCCCAAAATATCTGCGGGCCTATATAAATATCAAACCTTTACAGACGATATGAAGATATCGGCTCTTCTGAGAAAATATCGGCTCTTCTGATGGGTGAAGCAATTGATGTGAGAAACAGAGCACAAACGCGTAGTCGCTCGGCGTATCAGTCGTGGGTCGTGGGGTACTGGGTGCTTGGTGCTTCTTTGCTGGGTGTTGTGCGTCATGGATGCTCGGTGCTTGGTTTTGTCGGACGGGAGGAGGAGTCTTTGGGACACGATCAGCATCAGGCGCAACAAACGGTCGTTAGTTAGTCTTATTGAGAGGTGCTCTCCTTTCGTCCCCCATCGTATCCATCCCCGAAACCGCTGCGACGGATCACACGATATGTTCTACTACTACTACTACTACTACTACTACTACTACTACTACTACTACTACTACTACTACTACTACTACTACTACTATT
>JBBMHQ010091151.1:0-10698 GCA_037834295.1 Postelsia palmaeformis | reverse complement strand
AATATATGTTTTAATTTCTGATGGGAGACGTTAACTTTTATTCCGAATTCACACTTGTACAGCAGTACCTGGTACGTAGTAACAGTGAAAGTAAATGTTGACTCTACTCCTGCGCGAAACGTATTGTAACAATGTCCGAATCTCTCTGTATGGTGAGTAATTGACTCGACTTTTGCGCGAAACGGAAACGCCTCTCCGCGTGAAGAAAAACCTCAAGCCGAATTTATGGGCATTATGGGCGAGGGAAATCAGCGGAGTATTTCCGTTTCCCGCGCCCGCTCGACATTGGTGACTTAATATATGTTTTAATTTCTGATGGGAGAGGTTGGCTTTTCGTCCCTGTACATGCTGTACAAGTAGCTATGTTTTGGCTCAATTTTTGCGCGAGATATTACTTTGCAAAAATGATGGACGTGAGTGGTATTTACTAGCCGTAGCAATGTTAGGCACACCTTGCCTCACATAATATTCTGAGGCTGGCCCAAAATAAGTACGGTGTCGCTTACTGTACTGTATTCCTAAACAACGTTTTCCCCTTCGGAGGCGGTCGGACGTGGGGTATGAGGTGAAGCAAGGTAACATTCGATGACTTTTTTTGTGCAGCTGAAAAAAATACCGAAAGACCCGCCAGACGTCTGAAGATTCCTCAGTCTAAGCAGTACAGTCGAAGCCGAAAAAACGCTTGGACTTCGAGTGTTTTCAGGTACACGTGCAGTGCAGGGTTCAAACCAGTTCATTTATCTCGCGCTTGTTGTGAGCTATTCACTGAGTCCTTCAGCGTCGTTTCTTGGGCGAGGCGTCGATCGGCAAATTGTACCTGCATGAGTACAGCACATGCGTTTAAATAGAACAGGGGCGTTGAGTTGTCGGTAGCACGCCGTAATGGGAACGTGAAAGTTGGCGGTTCTATCTTATCCTGTTTTTAGCTTGCGATGTTTCTGGAGTCGTAGTGGTATTCGGCCTCACTTGCTTCATCTGTGCCTTTTTTTGAGGGGTGCCGTTTAGAACCACTGCTACAACCACCATTGCTACCGCTACTGCAGTGCGCGGTATACGTGTTAATATGCTGCTGGTGTTGCTACGATATTATATTATAGAAAAATTAGTGGCTTACGGCAGACTGTTGGCACCTATTCTCCCACCTGCCTACGATTGTGCCTGTCTTGGTTCGATCGAAACGTTAGCCTTCTCCGCTTCGCCTCCGCATGACGAGAACGCTCAAGCTGAATTTACGGGCACCATGGGCGAGGGAGATCAGCGGAGTATTTCCGTTTCTCGCGCCCGCTTGACTTTGGGGACTTTTTGTATGTTTTAATTTCCGATGGGAGGTGAGCATTTCGGCCACTGCTGAAATTGCGCGAGAGTTGTTGCTTGTGCTTTGTTGAGTTCGTAGCCAATTTCGGCCTTTCCTCTCGAAGCACTCCTTATTTTTGTCTACGTGACGGTATGCTCCGCTTCGATCGTAACGATTGCCGGCGCTCCTTCGTATCGGCCTCCGCGTGACGAAAACCCTCGAGCCGAATTCATGGACACACATGAGCGGGAGGAATCTGCGGAGTCTTTTCGTTCCCCGCGCTCGCTCGACTTTAGGGACTTGATATGTTTTGATCTCCGATGGGAGACGAAAGGGAGGGAGGAGTATGTGGCCTTGATCGCGTGGCAGATGTTTTGTTGGCGTCAACCATAGTTCATGCGCGCTTTAGTTTCTTTTTCACAGCTAGTGAAGGCGTGGCGTCGTCTCCTTTGCCGTGTGCGGTGGCGGCGAGTACCGGGTAATCTACGTGGTTGGCCGTGTTGCCGTTGAAGGTTGTTTTCCTATGAGGTTCGATTTCGAGCTTCAGGTTTGCGTTTTTTCCGATCTCAAAGATGAGAGCATCTGCTTTTGCAGTCCGAATATGCATAATCCGACCGGCTTTTCCGGTTTTTCTCGATGGCCCAAGTCGTCGATTGTTCGGACCAGAATCCGACGACTTGGATCATCGGATTTTCTGATCGAAAAGTGGCATGGTCTCTGAATTCAACGTGTTATCCACGCCAGCAAGTAGCATCAGCAGGACGATCGATGAGTTGAATGGGGACACGGCTGTATAGCGACGTTGCTCCGCGCTCGACGCGCAGTCAGCGGGCGGCGTTGCTCTCCGTGGCCAGACCACAGTCGGTTGGCACGAGCTCGGGCCTAGAAAACAAGAGAAGTGCACTCAGCGCGCACCTCTCCATGAGTACGTACTCGTAGACAACGGCAGCAGCGGTCAGTCACACTGTTGAATACAAAATACCAAGACCGGTTGAATCTACGTAGCGCAGTCGGCACGTATCTTCACCGCCAGACCAAAGGCGGTCAGCGTGGGCTCGGACGCTTAGGTCCTACGCGCAGTGCTGCGCACTCGGCGCGTCTCTCCGCGGCGCCAGACCACAACAGCAGCAGTTGGTCTCGTCGTCTGCTCGAATCTTTGCGCTCACAATACATCCGTTTTTCTTTCTCGAACAGAAATACTGTTTCGGTTTTGCGAACTTGACAGCTGAAAATGCGATCGGGTCCAAGTCTGAACTCAAAACCTGGACCGCATACGAAGAAAACAGCCTTGGACTTGAATTTCCCAGGTCGGTGCGTTGTGCCCGTCTTAGTCCGTTTCATTTTTTGCATTTGTTATGGTGCGCTGCAGCTTGCAACGGCTGCAGGCTCCATGGTTCATGGTGCCACATCCAACAAAGGCCACCAAAATACGCGTGGTACGATAGAGGCAGCAGTTTTTGCCGTGAAAGGCATAAATTTCTCTATGACGGAGGAGCTCCTGAACTGAGGAACTACCCGGTATGCACGCTGTTTTTCGTTTCTAGCACCTTGTTCGTCCTGTTACCAAGGCCACATTTTTTTTAGCCAGAATACAGTTTGGGGGTGACTTGCTCATAGTTTCGAGCTCCTCAGGTGAGGGGGGCTCGGAAAAATACCAGAAATTTCAAGGTGCTTCCCCTAGAAGGCCCCAATTAATACTCATGGTATGGAACTCCTCGATGGAAGAGGCTCAGAAATTCTCGGAATATTCAAGCTGCCGTCCCTAAAAGGCAAACCGTACCGTAGTACCAGTATGTGTCACAATACAATATGGGGGGCATCTGCCTGTCTGTCTGTCTGTCTGTAAAGCCCGGGCCTGGCAACCGGGGTGTGAGGGTTGGCTACCGCCTGAAGCGAGACCGCTCCGATGGGTCTATCTGGTGATCCCGATCCCGACCTGAGCCCCTTTCCTTCTTCCCGTTCATCTACGCCCGTCTCGATTACCCCGGTAGTCTCAAAACCGCCGGCTTCTTCCACGGGGTGTCCATCAACACGGGAGCGATAATGAAGCGCATCGACGGACTGGGGTGGGTGGACTCCATCATGGAAAATCTCAACGGGGCATAGATATAGGACGTCGCCTCCGCCTCACCCTACGACATGACTCGACACACGAGCTTGTTCAGCAGTCAGGAGTCCATGACCCCCTTCGGAGAACACCTACCCGAACAGAGGGCTGCACTGAGTGGCCATTTCCTCATGAGCTCCATATCGAAACCCATAAACCCCCATAGACGCGGATGCCTACTTATTGGCCGTGCTGGTCCTGTGCACACCTTACTACTCAGTCAATCACGGCACTGTATTCGGGGTGGGGAAGATGACGTTTGTCACGATCTGGAACAGGATAGTGGAATCGGCGTCTTCGTCAGGTCTGGCAGTGTTGGCTCACAGGATTGTTTCGGGGCGATGCTCGGCGGACTACATTGAGTTGACGCGGGCCCCCAACTTCAAACCGTCGCTGCACACGTCCAAGGACAGGGCTCACTTGGTGGTGGAAAGGATACGGAGATTATCCCTCATGTACTCGCACACAATGGGTAGCATCCTGGACGAGAATGACGATATCGGCGCGAGCCAAGGAGACAGCCACGGCCGGACCATCACTCTCGAGCATACCGATGAGGAGTGTCGTGCGTCCGCGGCGGTGATGTCGACCTCCATGGGGAAGCGGTGGGGATATTCGTCCGCCATGCGGTCCGCAATGAGACCGGTAGTCGTGGACAATACGGGGTTCGTCTCCCTCATAGATGGACGGCCGCGAATCATGCCACCGGCAGCGACGATGAAGAGGATGGTCAGGATGTTGCGCTCCGCGGACGGTCGTACGAACCGCACTGTCGCTTCCCGGAAGCTCGTCGTCGACATACAGCCGCACATAATGGGGAGCATGAAGACCACCATCTACTCTGTGTGCACTGTAGTGGGCGCGGACGCGGAGCATCGGCAGGTCAGCGTGTCGTGCGAAGCCGATACGATCATCGGAACAGTTTGGGAGGACATGACGTGTCTCGACCGTCGTGCGGATGCGCACTGCGGACCCCAGACGTACAACAGGACGCAGAACAGCCGGACGATGACCCGCCAAACGCTGGTGGATGGAACGGACATTTCCGGGTTCGGTGGGAGCCGCGGGTGGGGAAGGCATCGGTGAGCAGGGTGGTCCCGTGGAAGAAGCCGGCAGTTCTGAGACTACCGGGGTAATCGAGACGGGCGTAGCCGAACGGGAAAAAGGAGAGGGGCTCAGGTCGGGATCGGGATCACCAGATGGACCCATCCGAGTGGTCTCGCTTCAGGCGGTAGCCAACCCTCATACCCCGGTTGCCAGTAGGACGTCCTCGGGGGCAAGAAGGAGGCGGAAGAGCAGGGGAGACGGCTCCTCCTCCGGGAATAGTGGCGTTCCAGGATCGTCGAGCGGACCATACCCGAACACTCCACATCAAAGCTCGGCATATGGGGTATAGTCTTTGCGGGTCTCCCCTATGTGGCGTAGTGAGTGTGGGGCAGTCCAGAAGCAGGACATACCTTCCGCCCTCGGACAGGGCCACGAGCTCGCGCGACATCAGCTCAACCATGTAGTCGGGAAACGTCTTGCCCGCTGCCGGTGGCATGATTCGCGGCCGTCCATCTATGAGGGAGACGAACCCCGTATTGTCCACGACTACCGGTCTCATTGCGGACCGCATGGCGGACGAATATCCCCACCGCTTTCCCATGGAGGTCGACATCACCGCCACGGACGCACGACACTCCTCATCGGTATGCTCGACAGTGATGGTCCGGCCGTGGCTGTCGGTCACCATGCCGGTGATCATGTATCGGGCCCGGCGTCCGGTAGTGCGGGTGGGTCTCCCGACACAGTGGTTAGCCAGAAGCATACGCTCGGATAGGGTCGCCGGGCTCATCCTCACCCCCAGATTGTTCTGCAGGCACGGGTGAGAGGTGACGGGTGAGAGGTGCTGTAGTAGAGCGATTGACACACGTACAGCCATCTTATACGATCGGTTCCCTTCCCCTTAGCGTCCAAAGCCGTACCCTTCTGCCCGTTCCGAACCGCGTCCATCGTCATCGTGACCATCACTTTCTTCCCGGCATTGGTAGCCCTCCGGGTGGCACACTGCATGATGAATTCGACCGTCGCACAGCACACCTCCTCGAGATAGGAGTCATTGAGATTGCATCTGCCCATTACGCCGACCGAATTGATCATGATCTCTCTCCTCCCGGCCTCCATCTGGTGATTGTACACCTCCCTGCCCTCGGCGATACTGTCGGCGCAGGCTATCTCGTGAGCCCCACTACCACGTCCTCTACCCGTCTGGATCCGCCCGGTGTCATCCTCTTCCGCCATCACCTGTTCGCCATTGCCTGTCCCGAAGGCCATCGCCGCCCTACCCTGCCCTGTCAGATAGCACTGTATGGGGGACATAGCGTTGGCGTCTTAAGTCCCCGACTGGGTTGTGAGGATCTCCTGCATGACTCTCTGGCACAGGCCGGACATCTACCTTTTGGCTGTATTGCCGTACGTGTCCCCCACGAGGGCGGGGCGCCTCCCATTCTCCGGCAACCATCGGTACTGGGTGTTCTCGGAGTCTCCCACCAGCGCAGCGCTCCCTCTTGGATAGTTCACGCTAGCCACCTTAGCCTGCCTGCAAACGTGACCGATATGCAACTGCTGGGGCTGCTTAGATATATTTCCGTTCATCACGGACACAGCCTTCGCGTACCTTTCGCTGGTAGTGGACCGATTCTTGGCCTGATCGACGAATGTGGCACAGTGGCTCTCCTTCAGCCTGGTGGCTCTCTGGACTTCGCTCAGCTTCCGATCGGCGTCGAGCACATCAGAGTAGATCAGAGTCGACGCGTCCATTATGAATGGTTCGAGGATCTCCCGGGGGTGATCGTAACCATTCGCCTTCATTTCGGTCATCAGCGAACTCACCTTGCAGCTCCGAACGACACTGCCGCCCCACATGGCACACTCCTCCACTGCCGCGCGCGAAGTGAGGCACGATGCCTGTATCTCGTCGCCGTCGAAGTCCGAATTGTAGGCCGCACATGCCAGCATGGGGAACCCGATACACGTAGCTCTGTCGTCGAAAAACACCTTTATGGGCTGGCAGCGAGACGTTCAACGCATCCCCGGTGCTGAACATAGGACTGGTGGTCATCTACTCTGTGTGCACCGTGGTGAGCGCGGACGCGGGGCATCGGCAGGTCAGCGTGTCGTACGAAGCCGATACGATCATCGGAACAGTTGGGGAGGACATGACGTATCTCGACCGTCGTCCGGATGCGCACTACGGACCCCAGACGTACAACAGGACGCAGAACAGCCGGACGATGACCCGCCAAACGCTGGTGGATGGAACGGACATTTCCGGGGAGGACAAACGGAAGGTAGTGTAGAATAACAGTTAGAACTCCACTCAAGGCGTCGTCGTGACATTTTTGGCGCCAGGGCACAGAGATCTTTTGGTATATCATGTGGAGCGTCGAGATGACACACATACGAAGTATATATATATTTTCAGCCGGCGTTTTTCCGACAACGGTAAGGGTGTTGAAGTCGTACCAGGTGCGATTGTTTTTCAGCGCTCGTTTTTTTCTATAAGTGGGAGGGGGTTGTCAATATCGAGCAAGGGGGGCGTTTTTGGAAAGGCGCTTGTCGCGAGAGAGCCTTCCGAAAATGCCATGGTCGACTTCGGCACTCTTCACCTTCGTCGAGAAAACGAGCGCTGGAAAAATCAAGCGCGAACTCGACGCTCTTGCTCCTTACGGTACACGTAACATGCACCCATCACAGCTCACGCCATGACTTGAATCATCCGCCACGCGGCGTGCTCATCGCACATGTCCCGACGTGCCCTCTTCGGACGCATGTCTCCTCTAACCCAGAAGTTGGTGCTTCATAATAAATGGCTTTTACTGAGGTGCGTGTGTTTGATACGTAACGAGTTGGTGATGTTTTGCGACCTTTTGAAGCAGTGTACTTTTCTCTGTATGGTGGCGCCTTGGTTTCTCACGGTTCCGGATCGATCGCGAAAAACTTGTTTTCCGGTGTTTGGTTGGAACGGTCGTCCCGGTTCAACCGTTACGGTCCACGCACGGCGTTTCTTCTTCGCCTTACTCCTCGTGACGAAAACCTCAAGCCGAATTTATGGGCACTCACGGACGAGGGGAAATCAGCGGAGTATTTCCGTCTCCCGCGCCCGCTCGACTTTGGGGACTTTTTTATATGTTTTAATTTCCGATGGAGGACCGATGCTGCACGTAACGCTGGAAAAGTTTTAGACGTAGTATATAGCCCTGGGACACGTCGAGCAGATGGCGATGTTACCGTAGATGGTCTAGGTTCAAGATTTTCCGTCATCAGATGTTGTGGAAGAGCTGTACCGTACAGGTTTTACCCGGCAAAACAACGTACGCAAGATCCTTTGTCATACTGATAGATCCCATCAAGTCCACCGAACATGGTCATACAGATCGCGCATATAGATCATACGACCAGGTATGCGGGTTACGGGTTCCAGCTGTCCTCCCCCTCGGGTACACCAGAGATTAATATTCGCCCCGAAAGATTTACATCATTAAGGTGGGGATCTATCTGATCTGTCGATGATCTGTGGATGTGTAAAAACCTTTTATCCCCAGCAAAAAAACATCTCAGCTGTTAGGGTTGCTATTTTGTGCTTATCGACCACAAAAAACAGCGACATCGACCAGCAAAAAAAAAACATTCCCGACAAAAGCTGACGCCTCCACCCACCGTGGAGTTACTTGATTTCAGTGTATAAAACTCCGTAATATTCAGGAGCATAGCGCGGACATCGCGCATGAATATTGAACTAAAAGTTCGTGTACGTCTCCAGATATATCACGCCTACATGGTGCTGAGGTTTATTTTCACCTTGGAGAAAAAAACAAAAAGGTGAAATCGCCGAAAAACTGGCTTTTACGGGGTTATTTCGCAGTAATGTAGACAAAAGTCGCCATCATGAGTTACCATAGGTGAAACAACCTCGCCATCAGGATGATTGGGTTATGTACCATCTAGTGAAACAAACGCCGCTTCATTTTACTACGTTGGAGCGGAGGGCTAGGTCTTCAAAAATAGGGTAATATAGGCAATAAACGCAAGGAAAAATCTTCGCATCGGCCACGGCCTTTGCAACATTGTGCTCCTTATCGTATGAAATATATGATGACGGTATTCATGTATTAGATGTTGTTGTTGTTGTTCTCACATTAATTCATGTATAGCTGAGCTCGTCGAACAAACAGGGGATAATACACACCAGGTACCAGGTACCTGATATATTGCTTCGTATACGTGAAGCTTGTGTCACTCGCAGAGAAATAAATAGACAACAGGTGGTTTGCAAACAATTTGTGGAGGGTGAAGGGTGCTCCACCTCCTGCGCTGCCTGCCGCTACTGCTTTTGCGACGGCTGCGGCTAGCTTACTGCTGCGGCGATTGCGGCCTACTGCTGTTGTAGCGGCTCCTATATTGAATGAACGTTTGTTGTGAACGCAATCATGCAGGGAGATTTGCTCTTCTTGCTACCTAAACCACCCTCCGAGTCTAACCGCAATGTGGAGGACATACAGCACACAGCCTGGGCGGAGGCAATAAATACGCTCCTCGTCTGGAGGAGAGGGGAGTTCTTTGTTGCTTGCTGAGGAGGACGGCCGTTGAGGGCTCGGTGCTGATGGCATCTCGTCCACAATCTCCGCGATCGACTGTTGGGGCCGCGTGCATAGCGCGCTTGCTGCTGCTGCTCAGCAGCGGCAGACCGCACAGCAGCCGTGCGACTCCCGTCGAACTATTCCGTCTATTTTTGTGATGGGTGTGACATTCCGCTACGCTTTGATTGGTTTATCGATGATGCATCAGTTCAAACTAGGAACGGCCAAAAAACACTTTTCCGCCCCAAAAAATACGAAACAGTACCCTTAACTGTTTTTACTCCGTGTGATATTCCTGTAGTTTTTCTTTCCTGTCGCAGAAGGTGGGTGCAGTTCTGGGTTGTAGACGGCCATTGAAAAATGCTTTGGTATGCCATCTTTGCCGAAAATATAAGCACCGCTTGTTCTTGATATTTGTCTATAAACGGTTCTTGTATTTACGCCCAGTTTACACGGCCGCTTACAGTATACCACTCTGGCCGTAAATATGAGAACCGCCACTCTGACCGTAAATATAAAAACCGCTTGGTCTTGATATTAACCTATAAACGGTCCTAATATTTCCGCCTAGTTTACACGGCTGCCTCAAGTATACCACTCTGGCCACAAATATAAGTACCGTTTGTTTCTGATATTTAAGCATAAATGGCCCTAGTATTTCCGCCCAGAGAGGTAAGGGATAGGGGACAGAACATGCCCATAACTCTTTTGGGCTGGATGAAGCCCGAAAGTCTACTAAAAAGTAGTTTTGTTTACCCAGATATCCACGCCGCCCGTAATTCCGACCGAAATTGTAATGCTTTCCAAAAGCGCACACAGTTAGGGTTGCTGTTTTGTGCTTATCGACCACAAAAAACAGCGACATCGACCACCAAAAAAAAACATCCCCGCCAAAAGCAGACGCCTCCACCCACCGTGGAGTTACTTGATTTCAGTGTAAGAAAATTCCGCACTATTCAGGAGCATAGCGCCGGACATCGCGCATGAGTATTAAAGTGAAAGTTCGTGTACGTCTCCAAATCTATCACGCCTACATGGTGCTGAGGTTTAATTTTAAATTGGAGAACAAACAAAGGTGAAATCGCCGAAAAACTGGCTGTTTTGGGGGTATTTTAAAGTAATGTAGACAAATGTCGCCACCATGAGTTACGGTAGGTGAAAAAGCCTCGCCATCAGGATGATTGGGCTATGTGCCATCTAGTGAAACAAACCCCGCTTTATGTTACTGCGTCGGAGCGGAGGGCTAGGTCTTTAAAAATTGGGTAATATAGGCAATATACGCAAGGAAAAATCTTCGCATGGGCCACGGGCTATGCGACATTTTGCTCCTTATCGTATGAAATATATGATACGTGTATTCATGTAATAGGTGTTGTTGTTGTTCTCACATTAATACATATATATCTGACCACTTCAAGCAAACAAGGGATAAAATTTACCAGGTACCAGGTACATTGTTTCGTATACGTAAAGCTTGTGTTACTCGTCGAGAAAAAAATAAAGGACAGGTGGTTTGGAAGCATTTTGTGAAGGGTGAAGGGTGCTCCACCTCCTGCGCTGCCTGTCGCTGCTGCTGCTGCTGCTGCGGCGGCGGCTTACTTACTGCTGCGGCTCCAATAATGAGTGAACGTTTGTTGTGAACGCAATGATGCAATGAATAGATTAGGGAGATTTGC
>JBBMHQ010091129.1:0-10700 GCA_037834295.1 Postelsia palmaeformis | reverse complement strand
AGATATGCAGGCTACACATATGCATGTACACACAACCACCAAACTAATATCCTCGTCCACTTGACGTACTATGGACTGATACCAGGTCAACTAAGGCTACGATAGGGGGGCTGTTTTCAGGGCTTTATCTATGAGCGGCTCAGGGTTTCTCGCACGAGTGGCTGCCTTTTTTCTTTGCAAAGCTTAGGCTTGACCGCTTTTCGTGTGTCGATATGCTCCGCTGTTGAAGCATCTGATACGCTCTGCCGACCCCGTGTAACCATTCTTTTTTTGGAGCCAGGCACAGGGCCCATCACGCTATTAGTCTATACCTGGTATCCGGTAGTGACAATAGGGGTGCCCCCTAGCGTAGTTCGGGTCGGCCATGAAGTTATGCAGAAGGTAGACAGGTTTCGGCATACATCGAAGACCATGTTAAATCACAAGCAAACTTGCAAGCACGTTTGGGGCCCAAGCATACTCTCCCTACGTGACGTGGCTTACTGGTGCGATGGATATGAATAGCAAACATACGGAGCCAGGAGACAAACTTTTTGCTAAGGTTAGCCGGACACCAAGGCATTGTGATTCATATCAGGATACAAGCGGTACGTTTAAGCCCAAGGGCTTCTGACTGATGGGGCTCCGCAACTACCGAACTATCCGAGATCTTTGCAATAATGCTTATGTTGGTGCTATTGGTAGTCCGGTTAGCGCGGATATATCATTTCTCAATTTTTTTTCTTGGTGAGGTAGAGAGCCCCCCATGTTGACAGTCCAGACAATAATAGGTGCACCCCTACTGTGGCTCGAGTCTGCTAGCTTTCATGTCGCTGCTGGGTTGCTCTTTCAGGTGCAAGCGCTGCAGGAGTCTCTGCAGCTCCTTCCGCAGAGGGTGTACGGGGAGAAGCCAAACTACCTATTGGCGCTCCTGCAGCTGCAGCAGGCTTCCGCTCGCTACTACTTCGCCACGCCTCAGGTGCCCCATCAAAGTTGACACGGCATGCGATCATATGCAAATATGCGGGGTAATATTTGCTGCGCCGCACAACCACCGTAAATGCGGTGGAACTGTTTTTATGGGCGCATACCTCAAATGTTGACAGATACCAGGTCCCAGCTATTTAATACGGGTAAGCAAACATGCCGTAAGACAAGACATATGGAACAAAGGGGATGCCAACTGCTCTGCAATATCCCCGCGCAGAGTATTCGATGTTTATGCGGAAATACTACCAGGTAGGGGTCATTCTTATCGAAGAGCTTTTCCCCCCACAATTTTCATGTTTTTTCGCGCAATGCATTCAATAGACAATACAAGGGCTCCGCATGGGTGCTCCGGATAGGGAAATATACCTCAGTGACAATTCGTGATTACGTTTTTTAAGCAATGTAAATATACCGTTCTGTCACGGACAGGGTGAGATGTATCGGTCGCAGACCTTGGAACACGCATAAAGGAAGGATACCTCTCAAAGTCATGCATGAAATAGCCCACCGAACCAGATATCGGGTTGTTAGAGGTCGGCGGCATGTACCGTGTTGACGTCTCCCCTCAAGCTGACTACGAGGACCTCCAGAACCGACCCGATCAACTAAGGTCCTTGTGACCCCCTGCGGTGTTACTCTAATAACCTTGATCCTCTTGGGTCTGGCAATTCATCGCTAAATACGAGAAATAATTATACTCGGTTTACGTCGGCCGTAAGGACGGCTACAGGGGACCCGCGCTTCGCGACCTCTCCACCGCGATTTCTCCGCGACATCGTCGGCTCTCACTGCGAGCATAGACTTTACAATTCGATACGATTAATAGTACGAACAGGATCAGGTTATGACCAAGTGGTGCAGGAAAACGGCAATGCCGAGTTTCAGTTCTCAGCTCTTGTATCTGTCTCACTCGCGTTTTCATAGACAGACTTTACTTGACTTTTTGGAGGTTCTGTTTTTTTCAGCTATCTCTGAAGCCGAAAAAGCAGAACCGTTTACTGTTATAGGGCAGGAAATCATCGACACTTTTGATGTTAGTACCTGGAGGGGGCAGAAGTCAGCTCAGGTCTGAGAGTTTTTTTCACGTTTCTTAGAACTGAGATTACTCGCATTTTGCGTACCATGGTTCTGCTGCCCTCCATCTGCCCAGCTGTCAAGTACTCCATACCCACGCCGAAGTATCGCACCTATTCCCGGCGAGCGGTACCTACTGCCAACGGTGCTTGTGGAGGAGAGAGGGCCTCTCCTTTTCACATTACAGCAATAGCAGCAGCAGCAGTAGCAGCAGCAGCAGTAGCAGCAGCAGCACAACGGCACCACCACTGCTGCTGCTATGTGCAGACGCAGCCGCAACACCAGCAGCAACACTCCAGAAGCAGCAGCAGTAGCACCATCGAAGCAGACAGCATGTCAGCTTGCAGTGTCCGCCCAGATTACTGCGCTTATCTACACTGGTATGAAATACCTAATCATGACTACAGGCGGTATTGAATAATCCGGGATGCTGCGAGTAAGAGCAATATCGAACACCTGATCCCTGATACCTGGCACCTGATATCGATCGGCAATACAAGAACGACCTGACAACCGCAAAGTACACTGTTACATGAGCAAAATTCTCAATGTGAACCCCGAATTATTCATGCTGAATATGCGTGAAGCATACGCAGCACAATATCCACAGCACCACAGGACCCCGATATACTGCAAGTACTCGCAGTGAAAGCAAGCAGTCTTGGCCCCTCGATTACCTCCAATAGTGCTCGCCGATGTAACTTGTCGTGTTCTTCACCAGACAATGGTGAGGCGAAGATATTATCTTACAGTATACCGATACCTGGTTCGAAGGATCATATCTTAAAGCGGGACAGTATATATAGTTTTTGTGGTAGATATAGTAGATTCCTGGCAGCTGGATATGATTTTTCTCAAAGTGGAAAACGTCTGCTGTGAGTACGACCGATTGAGTGGTTAAGACTCAACTTTGGAAGCTGCGTGATTGCGTGATACGTCAGACACGCTCATCGGTCGCGCTTGTTATGGATGTTTGGTTTTGCTTTCTACATTCTCCAAGCAGAACAACTAAACTACTCTATTGCTCCTGCTGTAGTAGTACTCGTATTCCAATGTGCCTCCAGAGATCAGAGTAGGCAGTCCGAGCATGTACGGCCATGTTTAATGTCCTCTGGTGCGAATGCTCGGTTTTTCTTGTCGAACTCACAACACTCGGCCGAATTAATACTACCTACTTTCTAACAACCTTCAGTTAAACTCGACCACCGAGAACCATGCTTTGTACGTACATCGTCGAAGTAGAACGCCTCTAAACTACTACTGTCTACTGCTGCTGCTAAAATAGTACTCGTATTTCAATGCGCCTCTAGAGATCAGACCTTGCAGCAGCATTATTAATAGACAGTCTGAGCATGCACGACCACCTGTATGATATCCTCCGATGTCATTGGTCCGTTTTATCTTTGAACTGACAACACTCGGCCGTATTCATACTCTCTCCAACAACCTCCATTCCATTCCTCCGGCGAAAACAAATGACGTGCCGATTTATTTAACACCAAATAAATCACCGGGATATCCAACGATTTGGTACCAAGAACGGCGCGAGAGGGCGCGTGTAGTCGACTCGCGAGGAGAGAAGGGCAAGGGAGCGCGGCCGCCGAGTAAGGTTAAAACAAGGGGGTCGAACAGGCCGACGGCGACCCACCAAGCGAGGGGGTCGAGAGAATTATGCGGTAGCATCAGCAAGGCCGAGAAATCGAACCTCGCAGAGAAAAGAGCTAAGATCGAGTATGTCTCTCTTTGCGGCGCAACAAAAGCGAAATAAATCCCCAGGACCGCAAAATAAATAGAATCCCCGTGTCTACTCGCCCCAACAAATATCCTTCGAGTTCGGGGTCGCCACGCTCGTCGGTGGCGTAAGACTCCGAGATGCGCGCACGGAAGGACACCCATCGGAGCCCGGCGAGCACGACCCTCAAGGGAAGCGGTCGAAAAAGCAAGCACGAACCCAGGAAAGCGAAGGCGTCTGGAATCACGACCTAAATTCCGGACTGAATCGGAAGCGAATGCTTTGCTCCCAGGCGTCGCTGTTGATTGTATACACCAGGTATATATATTTCGTTTTTGCACGTAATTCTATAGTAGAGTATTAGATTCAAGCAGACACATATGAGGATAACTCCCCAATATATTCGTGGTAGACATTTCTGCAGTACATCGTATTTTCTTCTCGCCACATCGAGGTCCACACCTGCTCGCCCTTATATTTTGAACCGAGCACCCCACGAAGCGATTCAGTACTTGCACACTTCCACCAACAATCGAGATGTTGGATTGCAAATATCTGAACAGGGGGAAGAAAACATTGCATATATATACCCAAAATAAGGCATAGAGCGGAAGGTCTATCGCTCCAGTCTGCCACGGTGACTGTTGCTCCTTGCACCGACTCTCCGCGAAAAATCGAGATATCGTGTCCTAGAATTTAGAACGCGTCTTAATATGTTTAATATTCGGTGTTGCGCGGTTTATCATCGAGAGGCCTCTGCGGCAGGTACGAATGTTTGAAAACTGTTACTTCTACAGGAAGCTCTTTCGAACGGATGACGGCAATCCATCGTCTACTCCAACACGTTGGAGCATACGCGCTGACACGTATGACAGGGGCACGCGCGCTTCCTCTCGAACGTGGCTCCAAAATGTTCAGAGTTACAGCGGATTGTATCTAGTCTAGGACACGCTCTTTCCGCAAAGCCGTATCAGGCGAAGCCCATACGGAATCCACTCGTTTCGCCGACAAGTTTTAAGTGTCGGAGAGGGACGCACAAATAGTTATGAAACAATCATAAGAACATCTGTTGATATAAGTAAATTAACTGACGGTTTATTTCCGGATCGCCAGTAATCAAAATCAAAAACACCATCAATCCTGGAATAGCAAGCAACTCCCCGGAAGAAAAGTCTCAAGCCGAAGATGCCACTTGGTATTATCATGGTCGGGACACTTTGTAACCCTTGACAGGTGTGCCTGTTGAGCGGGTACTCGTTGGTACTCACGCGTTATTAGCTGAGAGATAGAAGAAGGGCAGCTCTATTCCTTTCGTGGACGTGGAGCATGAGAGCAAGGCTCGTGCGTCGCCGGGAAACCCCCTGGTTTTCTATCTAAGATACGCCTTCCACGTTCTACAGAAAATATCCCAATACCTGAACCTAGGTACCTGCCGGGCTTTCGACCTCATTCGAAGCAATACCATAATATACTCGCAGGTGAACAGGCAAATGCGACGTGAATATTCAATTAACTTGTGAGCCGATACCATCAATTTCTTGATGGGGACAAACCGCATCTATCTATACAGTCAGGGGTGGGAGTAAAGGTGTTTTCTTTCGGTGACTGGCGTTTTTGTTGTCACTAAAAACGATGAAATTAGTAATGCAAATTTTGACTTTGAGAAAATAAACTAATCAGAGGTAGGGCAGTATCCTCGTCATGAGCGCCTCAAAGCTCAGCTCCCCTGCCACTCGCACGTACGTACCGGGAGTGATATTGGAACGACTTCGTGTGAGCTATCTGTAGTCTCTTCTACTCGTGATGGTGTTTTCACCTTGAACAACAACTCCTGGTTGAGAACCCACCCTGTACCACACAACTCACAGCCCACATTGACGAGGGCATTCCAAGTCCGATCGCCTCGCGAAATGCACACACGCAAGGAAGAAGCAGCAGCAGCAGCAGCAGCACATTTGGGAACATACAGGATTAAGTAGTTCAAAGGCAAGGCTCTCGCGTTCTTCTGTTTTGAATATTTTTTTGAGACCACAGCCGCAGCCGCAGCTCATGCACGGCGACCACCAACCAGCTGCAGCAGCCCATACCCAACGAAGGTCTAACTCGCGTTGGTGACTGTACCCAAAGCAGCAGTGGCAGCACCAGTAGCCACCATGGCAATTATTGCGCAGTAGTCTACTTCTTGACAAGCTCGAATAAAATCCGATGGTACCCCTGTCGACTACCACGCTGCCCGCAATTATAAGCACGGTTTAGAGTCAACACAGGTATGAAATAGATCCTTACACTCGGCTACACAGTGTGAAGGATTGTTTAGAATGAAATGCTGGGGGGACCTGGGATAACCAAACCTTGCTTGTACCAAGGTGACGGTCAGTAGGTTTATGTTACGATGGTGGGGAGTGTTCCTTGTTATGGCCCGATGTAGGTCCTGTGCTCGTCGTTCGTACTAACCTAGTCGAGGCGACGTCGCCGGGAAGAAGTCGCGGAGACGTCGCCGTGATGAGGTTGCGAGGCGAGGGTCTCTACAGTAGTAGCGGTCGTCGCGGCCGACGTAAGCCGAGCAGAATTATCTCGTTCATATCTAGAAAAGAGATGCTAGACCTAGTCTGACTCAGTGGTGAACCGTTGGGTCTCCCCAGAGTCTTGCGGCGGGATGATCCCCCGACAGCGATCTCCAGGGGACGCTTCAACTTCAGTAATGATGTGAGATCGCTCGTGAACCGAGATCTGATATTGCTTGACCGGCGACGTGTCCTTTCGCGCGTGCGTGTTACAAGATATACGATAGGTATTTCCGACCCTGTCTTCCACATCACCCCCCTCTTTATACGCCTCGAGTTCATTTGCGCTAGGAATGGTCTTGTGGTGGTCATCGGGAGGATAGCTGGCCTAGGAAGCAGGGTGTTGATATAACGGATCGAGACAAATCAACCTTTAGAAGCTTGCGTCTACTCAGTATAGCCGACGTGTTGAGCAAACACGGGTGTGAGACACCGGTCCGGCGAAGATGCATACATTTTCGAGCTTACACGCTGACAGTGTATGCTGGAGTTGTGTGGTAATTCCAAACTTTGTATCAACGCACTAATTCCGTGTGGCCACACGTACTATTGGTGCGCACCTCGTGGTTGCTGCTCTGAGAACCGCAGGCAGCCGAGCCATACTTGATGTTTTTCGTGATTTGCTGGGCTATCACGCGAGGTCTGCTTGATAGATCTAAGTGCATCAACTGATGACTTCCATTTGAGCGGGGCGGAGTCGTGTGATGCCCATTCCCTATGTGTGTGGGATTGATTTGAACAAATGTGTGATAAGACGGGTGGAAATGCGGTTTTGTTCCATTTTAACTCAGTGTTGGCCCTGGGCATGAAGTGCCATGCTTCTTACAGCTCTCTACCATGAGTACAATAACTTTCTTAAGGTTTCCTTGCCCCGGCTATTTCCACCGGATTGCCGGTTAGAGTGCCCGTCAGATCATAATAGACACAAGTATGTTTGCTATGTCTGTTGCTGCTACTCTAGTCACCGTTATTAGCTCTTGTGCCTACAACTGTGTTTGCCAACTTGTTCGTGATTTTGTTCACGCCGCGGAGCGTTGGGAACTTATTTGGCGCTGTCTCAATTCGTGATCATTACTCGTCTGCTTAAACGCCTCCGTTTCCCGAGAGAAGGAAGGGGGACGAGAAGGTGGGGTTATCGCGGTTTGCAAACCTTTCTGGGTTCGGTATGCGGCGATCAATTCGTGACTTTGGGGTTTTTTGTTTGCACGATACTCGAGGTCGACTCCGGGTCGTACCTTCGAAGCCTCAGGCGAGATTTTTAGTTCTGGGGGCTTTTTCTACCAGACCCACGTCTATGGGCTACTGCCCTGTCTACGGAGTAGGACTAAATTTTAGGTTGAGCCTCGTCTGGATGGTTCAATTCGGATAAGGGTATCGGTTTCACTGCAAATATTTCTGCAAGTTTCTCAAATTGAGGTGTCGACGGTGTCTCCCATCGAAGGTAGGGTTTTATGTGAGCAAGGTAGACGAACACCTCTCGTGTGTCGTTCTTAGGGCTTATTCTAAATCCTAGTTGGGATAATTGTGAGCAGACGCCATACGGCCCTCGCCATGGTAGCAGGAGTTTTGGATTGGGAACACCCGCGTCCTGGTGTGGTTTGTACACACGAATTTTCTGTCCAGGTAGGAACACGGGGTACCGTTTGAGTTTGTTGTCATGTTCTGCCTGCTTGTCTGCACGTTCGTTTGGATTTCGGCGCGCGACTTCGAAAGCGATCTGCAAAATATTCCGCGTGTTTTGTGCGAATTCTTCGGTGTCTGCTGTTCTTCCCACATGAGGAATCCATATAATGATATCGACTGGAGGTCGAGGTTCTCGCCCGAACATTAAACAAAATGGCGTATCATACATCGTAGCATGTTACGAGCTAATTGGACGAACGGTAAAAGCGACACCCAATTGCTTTGATCTATCGCGCTATGAATGACCAGCATGTTGTGCATGGTGGAGTATACGCGCTCTGAGACAGAGTTTACCTAAGGTCGGTGCGGCGTCGTGCGGGTCTTTTCGTATTCCAGAATCTGCTATAACTGGTGTATTACCTTGCTTTCAAACTCAGGGCCTTGATCTGCCTGCAAAGTCTCTGATGGGCTGAAAATGTCAATTTTTCGTTCGATGATAGCCCGTTTCAGCCGCCTTTTCACGTACCGGCAACAGCACTGCAAAACGTGTCAGGTGGTCCATCATCGAGAGATCATATTTAAATTCGCTGAAGTTGATACCGATTTGTACTCTACCAAGTCAACCGATATTCTTTAAAACGGCTGCTAGATAGGTAAACGACCTGTCGGGAGCATGGGTCTGATGCGTGCTGTTTTCGTCGTTGGCAGGCTTGGCATTTCGCACCAGTCTCGCACATCACGGCGTATAGTAGGCCACAAATATGTCTGGCGGATTTTATCGCAAGTCGGTCTGTATTCGAGGTGTCCTCCTGACATGACGTGGTCGTGGTAAGCGTGCAGAATTAGATCAACAAGAGCTTCTGGTACTACCGACTGATCGCGAAATGTGCTTGTTCTTCGAAGGTGTCTCGGAAGGTCCGATTCGAATAGCAGTCCGTCCTGTACTTAATTGTTATCGCCCTCGATGAAAAGCATTCGAGCACTGTTCTCCGTTTCCTTGTTTTTATATTGTGAAGTTGCAGTTGGAGTTGGTGAGAGTGACGAGAGAGTCCAGTCGAGACCGGCACAGACGGCACACTATCAGGCGGTATTCGGCTGAGACTGAGCGTCTGCGTGCCGGCTATTGGTACTACTCGCGGTCGTGTTGAGCGGGGATATGGGATAATCGTCGTGGTACGTAAAGAGCAGTCGACACGCTAGCAAGTGATTTTCTTCGTGTTGTTAATCGTGATGCTCCAGACTCTTTCACAGCCGACCATTACTAAAAGAGTGGGAACGACGAACGTATCAGGTTTACGGTGGCAGTGGTCTACAGCGGGGTTTTGATATTGCGCTTGTACGCACGACAGTTACAACGTGATCGACAGATGCATACGAGTAGGCATTAGAAGATATATGTACCACACAAAGGATCGCGAAATAATCATAAGCCCCCCAAAAAGCAGTTGTAAAGCAATCGACAGACGAATAGACAGAAGATGTCTGCACCACGCTGAGGATCGCAAAATAAAAGGGGATTACACTTTCTCCAACAAGTAGCTCCATCGTGATAGTAGATCTCTGGTCCCTATCCTATACGGAAGATCCTGTCGGGCTGTCTTATTTGAATTATATACTGCTGTGGAGACAACTTTACAAAACTCAATGTGGTGTGGTGTTGGTGCATCAGCAGTATGGTACCTGGTACCTGGTATCTTCACACAACAGCAGCATGGTATCTATGCTCGTCCATGCTCGAGTGCTCTGGGTGGAGCATGTGCTCTCCTTCTTGTCTCCTGGTACAGCTCTGCGGCCAGCTGACGACGCTCTGCCATCGCTTGTCGCGCGCTCGCTCCTCATGCTCTGTCGCCCTGAAGATATGCTTTTCTTGTGAACTTGTGGTGTGCGTACAGCAGCATGCGGTCAGATAGCTGACGCTCCACTATCGCTTGTCGCACTTGTACTTGTTGTGGTGGTGGAACAGCAGTATGGTATCTATATTCGCTCCTGCTCTGTCGCCCCGAAGGCATGCTCTTGTGCACTTAACGCTCTGCCATCGCTCGTCGCGCGCTCGCATGCTCTTGTGTACTTACTTATGGTGTTGATACAGCAGTATGGTATATATACTCGCTCGTGCTCGCATGCTCATCTGTATTTGTGGTGTTGGTATAGCAGTATGATATCTACACTCGCTCTTGTCCTGTCGCCCTGAAGGCATGCTCTTGTGCACTTACTTGTGGTGTTCGTTGGTAGAGTATGAGTATGGTGGCATCTATACTCGTTCAGTCCTTGTATGGTAGAGTCCATTGAGTTGTGTTGGTTGGTAGAGCATGGGTATGGTATGGTACGTGGTCAGGGTGTGGCATGGTGTGTGGGGTGGCACGGTATGTGATATCGTATGTTGGTATGGTATGATGGTACGGTTTGATATACTCTATGCAAAAATCACGGTATGTGATATGGTATGTTGGTTGTATGGTATGATGGCACGATGTGTTGGGTGTATTATATGGCTGAAAATTGCCTGGTGGTATGGTATGTTTCAGTATATAATGTCCGGAAGAGTCGAACACGTCGTAGAAATATCATCTGTAGCAACCTTATACACCGATCATTGGAATGTGTGCTAAACTTTAAGTCTCCCGGGCAGACGGTCAGACAGACAGACAGACACATTTGCAATTACCGAAACAGAGACTCAGATGTACAGACAGAGAATAGTACGACATGGTTGTTTTCGTTTTTTTCTCTAGTAAGGG
>JBBMHQ010091118.1:0-10700 GCA_037834295.1 Postelsia palmaeformis | reverse complement strand
ACTTCGCGGCGCTAATAGCCTGAAGCATGGCGAGCGGCGAGGAGGGGGGGGGGGGGGCTTGATATTTCGGGGCAGAGCCGAACGCAGATATCCAAACCAGAACACGCAGCAACGCACACACGAAGGCGCACAAATACACACAAAACAAGCAAAAGAGAGTAAAAAACGCATCACATGCCGGCGGGGGGGAGGTGCGTAGCTCTACCCGACTGCTACGTCCGCGCCGACTGCTCCACGAAGCGTTTCAGCAAACAACAAACGTCATACGAGTAGCCTCGCTGCCTAAAATCGTAATACGCACCGTGAGTGATTTCCAGATTGGATCCGCCCATTATACACACAACAAAGCCCCCACGGATTGCGTGAGAACGTAAGAAAACGGTCCCGACCCTGACCCTAACCCCCCATCCCCCTCTTCCCTTGTATCCTCCCTTCCGATTATTCCGCTGTCACGCCCCCCGGCCGCTCACAAGAGAGCAGCATCGGGCTGATTATTTTCTGCTTGCACGTCGTTTTCGAAGTCCGGGAACGCCAGGAAGTCTACATCGAAGTCGATGTCGAAGTCCCTCTTGCCCCCACCGACGTCGGCGCCAGCGTCTGAGTCGCTCAGGCTTTCATCGCTACAGCAGGAGCAGTAAAAACAGCAGTAGAAGCAACAGCAGCAGTGTCCACACAGGCGTGTACGTGTGTGGGGGGGGGGGTGACGACCAAATAAAAGCGAAAAGGACGAGCAGAAGGATAGGAAGATCAGATGAAAGCAATCGGCTCAGCAGTGTCCATACAGGCGTGTGTGTCGGGGGGGGGGGAGGAGGGGATGACGTGCCAAATACAAGCAAAAAGGACGAGCAAAAGGATAGGAGGAAGATCATATAATATCATATCATATCAGATCAGATCAGATCAATCGATTTCAGACATGTACAACATTTAGCGACGTCTTGGCATCTTCACAGGACGGCATACGCCGTTGCTGCTCAGCAGCAGCAACAGCAGCAGCCGTGACCACACACGCTGGAGAAGTGGCGTAGCAACAGGGGGGGGGAAAGACGAGGAGCAAAAAAATAAGACCAAGATAACACCAGGTGATCCGGTAAAAAGACAGGTAAAGGGGTGATAAGATGATAGAGGCAGATGATATCAAATCAGCCGGGTTCAGGAGTTTGCTTGCAAGCTCAGACCGCGTTTTTTAATATGTTTTCTTCCAAGACTACACGCACGTCGTCGCTGCTCGCTTAGCTTTCGATCTTGCGCCCGCTGTTTCAGCCCAAGTTTGAGGCTCGCTTGCTTCTACAAATAATTCACCCCTCGGATAGCGTAACACCTAACGTTTTATGTTAATGTTAGGCGTCAGCGGAAAAACCTGTAACATTACGTTACTACGTTAGCCACTTTCTGGATTTTGTGATAACATGGGGTTAGTGTGTTACGATGTAGGCGGGCGATTGCCTAACATTATATTAGAGTGTTACCTCGATCCCGTGCTGACCGCAGTATCTGTGTTACAGTGTTAGGGCATGCAGCCCATAGTGAGTAACACTATGTGAGCGTGTTAGCAGAATTCTTTGTGGCTATCGTAACACACGTTGAAGGGGTAACGTACACGGCCAATTAAACATTAAAACACTATGTTACCGTGTTAGCGACACCAGCCAATAGCGAGAGTAACATTATGATATTGTGTTAGCGGGATTTTTACTTGCTACCGTAATACCCTCTAGGCGGATAGCGTACACGGTCAAAGAACGAATATATATAACACTGTCTATGTTGATGTGTTAGTGAAATTACTAGTGGCTATCGTGGCGCTCGTTAAAGGGATCACGTATATGCTCAATACAACGTTAACATTTTTTGTTACCGTATCAGCCGCAGCAGCAGTCCGTATCGAGCGACGATATGCGAGGGTGTTGACGGAATCTTGCTACCATAACATACTGTATTAATGTGTAGCTCGTATGCAATGGATGTAGTGACACAAGTGAGCAGATAAAGTACACCCCCAATCTAACATAAACAATATGTTACTGCCGTGTTAGGTCGTACGTGCGAGTGTGCAGATTACGTTATAGATGGATAGCGTACTGGCGGGGTTTCCAGAATAAAGGCGTTTTCTTTCCTGGGGAACCCTCCTAGATATTCCCTGTTAAGGTTTTTTTTTAAATAAGGAGGCATTTTTTACCGGGGAAGCGATGCAAACCTCTCCCCCCGGGGAATTTTCTCGGCATTCTCTAGCGGGATGTCGGCGAAATTAGACAACACGGCTACGTGATGATACGAAGTACTTCCACACGCCGCTTTACCACTAACGCAGGTAATACATGTTACATATCGGGAAGATCTTGAGGGAAACGTAGTAACATAACGTTCAAACAACTTCGACCCCAACTGTAACAGACTTTGAATGATTTTTATGGTAACGTAATGTTACCGTCAGATATTTACTGACGGTAACACCGTAACATAAGTTACGGATACCTGCGCATTTAGGCTAACATCCTAACACAGTGTTACGTATGGGCCGGCTGGGACTGTAACGTACCTAACGTACGTCAAGTGTTACGGTATCTGACCCTAAGGCAATCAGATGGGGGGTCCAGAAAACGTAGTGCTATTAATAGTAGTGCTGGCCGTTACGTTACGCTACTGTGTTCTATATAAAACTATGAAGTGCTGGCGAACATCGTAACGTTATGTTACGGTGTTATGTATAACACTCCTCCTAAGGGTAATACTATGTTATTGTCTTACATTTAAGGCTGCGTCGACAGTAACGTTATGTTATCGTGTTAGTAAATACGCGGATATCGGTCTGGGCGTGTTAGAGTGATAACGTACGTGCCTGGTCAAAGCTTAACACTTTGTTACGGTGTTGGTTCAACCACTGAGCACGGCGTAACATAATGTTGCTGTACCAAGGCTGGACGAGATCGAGCAGCAACATAACGTTAGGGCGTGTGCGCGTTCTTAGGTTGACAGTCAACACTGTGTTACCACGTTACCGTGATCGCTCCTCCAATGTTTACACTATGTTAGTACGTTACCACGCTCGTGTGTTAGGCCCCATAACGTAGATAAGTGTTACTAGAGCGTTACGTTATCCGAGGTGGCTCGTCAGATGCGCTAACTATTCAGTGAGCGCATCTGACAAGCCATATTCCCTGTTCAAAACCCTTGATATTTCGAGGCAGATATACATTTCAACACTCTAAGTGATTTAATAGGACAGCAGCAGTGACAGCCCCTCTACAGCAGTGCCAGTACATTTGCCCCAGCCAATATCACCGCCACTATTATAGTGGCAACCGATACTACTCCGCCCACTGACACACATTCTATAATCAGTGCGCAGAATGATTCTGCAAATTGTTCTGTTGCCCCGGTCTAATTCCTTGACAAGGAAACGCATAGAGCAGTATAGAATACGCGCGAACGACCTGTCCTACAATCTGTGAAATTCGGTGAAAGCGGGATATTCGTAAACGAAACGTGTTACGCAGCTTGCAGCGCTGATTATCAACTATTTGATCAGTCGAACTCACAGCTGACGTATTTCATAATTTTATAGAATAATTGACGCATCTGACGAACCACGCCCCCCATCCAAAACCTAGATATTTTCGAGGCAGCTACATCTAGACACCCTGACTGCTGTGATAGTACAATACAGCAGCAGTGAAGGTGGCCTCTGCAGCAGTGACGGTATATATCTATAGATATCTATAGATATAAATATATGCGCCAGCCAATGATACCGGCATTATATTTAGCGGCAATCGGCACTAATTACGCCGCACACCGCCACAATGGTTGACCCTACCTGTGCCCAGCGATTCCACAGGCGGCACTACATAGTAAATGGGACCTACGGTGGGGGGCCATAGTAAATGGGACCTACGGTACAGACAAAAATATATACCCTGGTATATATTTTACTTATTTTCACTAGCAATATCAGGTCCTACCATAGTAAGTATGGTTCCCCGTAAATACTGCTGTATCTATCTGTGCGAGCTATTACAGGGGGGGCATAGTAATTAGGACCTACGGTGCATACAAACACCCTATATATTTCCTTATTTTTGCTACTAACAACATCAATATTTGGTCCCCCATCGACTACGGTCCCCCGTAGAAAATGGGCCATGCTTCCTGGGTGCGACCTGTATGCCACGGGTCGTGCGAAACGTTTTATATGCCCCGAGGTAAGATTTGCCTTCTACGGTTTTTTCTCGCAGCAGCTAAAAACGGCAAGCACAGCATCTATATGAAGCACGATCTTCAGCATCTCTCTTTCATGGGATGTGTGTGTCGTGCCTATCGTGTCCGGTGTGGTGGCATGGCATTGCGGTGCCTAAAAGGAAGAAGTAGGTCGTACTCTATAGTAGACGATCCACATAGACAGCAGTGATCTATCTCTCCGGCGTGTGAACTAACTTAGTAAAGGGCCATTGCTTGCGCAAATGTATGTTTTACTACCCCGGTCAATAAAGAACACTTGCAAAAAAAAAAACGGTACCCTGTGGCCTGTCTACGCCCTGGATGCTCTATAGAGACAAAATGCCGCGCACCGTTTCCCTCTTAAGACTCCTATTTTTCATATATATTTTTTTGCTCAAGACGGTAAATTATCTCGCACCACGCGAGTCGATCACGTAGCATCCAAAAACCCATCCACCCACCTGCACATGGTCTGGATCAACCCGAAATCACACGAACTCGAGAGGTCATGGTCGTTGGAACTCCCGCAAGCAGGCTTTTTGGACCTGCCCGTGTGCGGGGGGGGCAGGATTCCAGCTTCGACGGCCTTCCGTATGAAATCGTGGACCACCTGAGTCGCTCGATCCAGATCCGACCGGTCCTGTGATCGCCCATCCCCATCACCAAGGCCCATAGATCATCGCGCGCGGCAGGGTAGTGCGACAAACCAGGCGGACGGACCGAACCGTTAGGGGTTATTCATTATCAATAAGTGCGGAATCAATGAAGGCAGACAGGCGGTACGGAAGGTTACAAAATAGCACACCCTTATTCTCCTGAGTTTAGTTCCTGCCCTTGACATGAGGATAGCTAGCTCCACCTCATCTCACCCTAAGCCTGAAATTGGACAGGTTAACCTCGAGACCTATGTATCGCAGTATCGCAAGGTATACACATATCAATCGAAGTTATATTGTAAAAGCCAAAATGGGTATTCTGAGTGACGTTGGGTACTGTAGTTCCCCAGCTGACCGGAACCCCCGTCAGTCATGTACCGAGTGTTTTGTCCCCGACGACGAGAGGGAGTGCAGTCCCTTAGCCCATGTACTCGTAGTACCGCACCGTAGAGAAACGTGTGTTTCAGTATAATCTCAAGTAATATGAGCCCCGACATGGTGCACTCCTAAATCAGTTAAGGCCTCCTTACGGCCACGCTGGGCACCCAAGCGCCTCCCGGCCCCCGGGTTTCCTCCGGTGGCTCTACTCGTTAGACGTTTTGTCGGGACATACATTTTTTTTTGGCAGTTTTAAGACGCTAGGCGTTCGGAACTTCGGCTGGTTCGTGGTTACCGGAGAGCGACCGTGACTTGAAAGAGGCTCATCGCGGCAGCTTGTGTTTCTCTCAGGATTGATCTCCTGTACGCCCGTTCTTAACAGAGAAACCTACATCTCGACTCAAGAGGTGCAGCAGTGATCGATATTGGTCCAAATTTGGGGTGCACGAAATGAGACAAAATCGAGCCCTTAACTGAACGTTTGCACTTCACTTGCGGACAGCTACAGCTCCCCCACAGGAGACTACAGCTCGCGAAATTGAGGGATGTTCCTGATGGGGTGTGCGAGGGCGTCGGGTGCGCCTGGCGGCAGCCGTAGGCAGCCCGAAACGACTCACGAGGTGTTTTCGTGTACTCGAAGTTGCGAGCGAGTACACGGCACGAAAACCTCGCGAAAACGCTTGAATGTTTCATTTCACGCAAAAGGCAGGAAAACATAATGGCTACGTACATTACCGATCAAGAAAATGTCCTTCACTAAGAGATTGCCGTCTTCAAGATTTTAGTATAGTTGCATCAACTATCCCACAACTATATAATGAAATACGGATCTTGATTGCAAATCCCTCACTCGAATTCCAAGTCGTATATACACGAAGTATATATTGCCGAAACACATACGCGCAGGTGCTTGCCGACGCATTCCTGAGGGTGCTGGCGTCCCCTTGAGGCCTAAAGGGGGTGCCGTATCACACCGGGTCATAAGACAACGCACCCCGTCGGAGGGAGGATATCAAACTGGTTTTCTTCTCAACACCTGGAAGAGGTACACACAACGAGAAAAAATGCGTCGTCTCTGGAAACATTGCGGCAAAAAAGTATGTTCCCAGGCCACCGTGTTTTTTGTTGCACGTGCACCGCTTGTCCTTCCTGGAGGGATAACAAAAAAAACGGCTGCGAAAAAATCGGTTTGAAAAAAAAATGCCTCCAAAAATCATGCCAGGAAAGGGGTGCGGTACCTTACTGCGTTTTACTACCCTGGACGTCAATATTAGGACCGCTTGATCTTCATTTTAATTCATAAATTGTCCTTCTACTTCCGACCCGGGCGTTGATCGGTAAGGCGGAAGGAAACGAAGGAACTTCCACGTCTCTCGGTCTGGTCCTCCCCAAATGCCCAAATGTGCCCCCCAACCCAACACAGGCAAGGCGGCAACACACACTCGAAGGCTCACAGCTCTCATGGGCACACTATATACACAGAGTATAATAGGAGTACGAGGAGGGGACATCATATTTTAAAGGCGCCGACAGGTACTCTCACTTGGGGGCGAGTCTGCTGTTTTGAGAGCAGGAGGCACCGATCTCATTGTGGCGCGTCAAGACCAAAGATGTCGAGAGACAGGATTTTCAAGCCTTGACAGACAGCAGCTTTGCCTTGACATGCCGTGACTGACACCAAACTACTAGGTTTGAGCGTGGAACACTTCGGCCCTACACCGTCGACAGCGCATGTTTTGCCTTGCTTGACATGTCTCCCGACATCTTTGCTCAAGACGCTTATTTTTGGCCTCACTATACTAGTTCTAGTGTAATGCGGCGATCATACCACACAGCACTACCCGAAGCAAAGAGCGCTGACGAGAGCCCATAAAGGCAGGGAGGGGGGGCTCGATTGTTTTGTTCTATAGAGGGAGCTCGGTTTTCACCGAACGGGAAGGCTGCCAAAAATGCCGACGATGAGGCGTTTTCGGTAAAATATCTGGGCGGGAGAGAGAGAAAGAGAGAAAGGGAGAGAGAGAGAGAAAGCCTTCCGGAAAAAGAACATTCAACTTCTACTGATAGCACCCTTCCTTAGGGGCCATCTTAACCGGGAACGTTATTTGAGGATACATTTATTTTCCGATTTATTTTTCGATTGACAACTAGTACGCCGTTTCCTCACAGGGGACCCAAAAACGAATTTTCGAGATCAAATGTAAACTTCATTGAAATTAAAAAATTATTTCCAACCATAGCGTTTCCCGTTGAGATGGGCCCTTATCGCCGTCGAGAAAAGGAGCGCTGATAAAAACGACAGCGCCCCCATGCAAGCCTAAGGCTCTTTCGCAGTAAACAGCAGACGGACGGAGATTTCTCGGGGAACAACCGTCAAGGCCTGTTCATTTACAGCATATTTGCTCTAAAAAGGGCATACAGCAGTATCATCCATCTACAGTTTCCAACGCCCACTCACGTGCTGCTCGCTATCGTCGCCGTCAACATCATCATCATCTCCATCAACTGCCCCGCATGTGTCCTCCCCCTCGTCTTCATCATCATCTCCATCTGTTGTCTCGCACGTGTCCTCCCCCTCGTCTCCACCAAGCCCGCTCTCGAACCCGCGCACTGAGTCGCCTCCTTTCCACACCTCGCGCACACCGTCCCGGGGCACTTCTCCTCCTCCACCTCCGCCTCCTCCCGCCTCCTTACCTCCCGCTGCCTGCCCCTGCCCGGGGAAGATTATCACAGCATCCCCGGATATTACCGCGTCGGTCTGGTGCACTCTCTCTCCTTCCGCATCCTGCACGGCCACCGCCGCGTCGTCCTCGTCTTCCTGTTCTTGGTCTTGTGTCCGTGTTTGCTCTCGTTCCTTTACGTGTTCTTCACCGACAGGGCGGCGGAACCGTTTGAACCAATCAAGCTCCAGGAGTTGCTCAGGGCAGAGGCGCTGCTCGGGGCGCGGCTGCAAGCATCCCCGGAGAACTTCCTCGAACTCCGCCGAGTGTCCGGGAGCCATACTGACTAGCTTATCCACCGCTAGGTCTTCCTGCTCAAAGAACGAAGACAAGAAAAAAACGAAGCAAAACAAAATAATACCCAAACATTAAAATCTGAAAAATAAAGGCATGGGAGTAGTTTTGCGGAGGCCGTTCGTTCCTGGTGGTTGGGCTTCTACTGACAGCAGCCAAATCACAAAACAGAAAAAAAAAAACCTCAAACAAGCGAACAAACAAAAAACGTGGGAGATGTTTCTTCTTGTTCGAGGATGCCGTCTCTGGCGGCTCTAAGGGCCCATCTTTACGGGGAACTTTAGTTCGAAATATATTTTTCCCCCGATTTTTTTTATTTATTGACTACTAGTATGTCGTTCTCCCAAAGGACCCAGGCACGTGCTTTTTTCGAAATCGAACTGAAATTCGTTGAAATTATAATTTTATTTCCACCTGAATCTCCCCGTTGAGATGGGCCCTAATAGCGCAGTCACAAGTCACACGCACACAGGGGCTGATTGATCCCAGTCGTAAACAGAAACAGACCAACACGAAATCATCGGTGCATGACTAACGTTATGCGCCACGCTTTCGCGGAGAGCACCACAACTCTCAGACTTGTCCCACCGACGCGTACTCCTGAAAACAAAGCCGAAGCGCCACGAAAAAAAGCAAACCCCGGGCACGCTCGTTGTGGAGGGAGGCAGTCGTGGGCGCAAGCAATCAGGCGAAGGCGGTGAAAACTATATGGCGTTACACTAAAAGCGCAGCAAGACGCCATCGTAGGATGTGGAACACCGAAATTATGCATCTACTTCAAGGTAGGGATGGTTTCTCCCACAGAGGTCGGCAGATCGTTCGCTCCAAAGCAAAGCCCCCAACGTTCACGTGCCACGCAACAGCTCTGCAGAGGGAGAGGGGGGGGGGGAGGGGGAGTGCTACGATTCGTGAAACCACCTCTTCCAGTTACACCACGAGCGTCATCCTCGAGATTGAACGTGGCGCGGCCCGACCACGCTCTGCCAATAGCATCGATAGTAGTGCAACAGCCAGCACGAGACCGCAAGGAAGAGAGAGGGTAACGATTAGACCTGCTGCGCTCACATGGTACTACGCACGTGAGACAGTACGGCGCGCTTCCACAGCGATAGCACGAGCACCACCGACAGCAGCAGAAATGTCATGGGCAGCTACGGCAACACCGCCGGCGACAACAACGAAAGCCGGACAATAGCAACAGCATCCACCACAACGCCGCCAATACCTACTACCGGACGGTGACACCAACGCTGAGAGGCAAACGACGAACAGCAGTATCACCGACAACAACAGAAATACCGCCGATGACACAACACAACAACAAGCACCAAAAACAACCACCACCGAAAAAAACAACCACAACACCGAGACCAACAACAACGATAGCACCAACAGCAAACGAAGCAACAACACCACCATCACAAGGTCATAGCACTCACATAACGAACTCCAACAGCACCAAATACACAAATAGACTACAGCAACAGCAGCAGCAGCAGTAGCAGTAGCAGCAGCAGCAGCAGCAGCAGCAGCAGCAGCAGCGCGACAACACCAACAGGTATACTGCGCGGCCATAATCACCGCCTACAGCCCCCACGGCAGCGACACCAACAAAATGTTCAAGTGCAAACGGCGGCAGGACGACGCCACACCCCCCAACACTGCTCCCTCCTAGCCACGACGAGATTACCACGACCTCCACCACAACCACACACAGACCAACACCAACAACAACAACAACCACACCACAACACACATACAGACGACACCAACACCACCACCAACAACAACACCAACACCGCACCCGACAGCATCACACCCAACAGCACCGCACCCAGCAGCACCCAGCTCACCTCTAGAATGTCATGGAGCTCGATCTGCGAAACGGTCGAGTCGAACGGCAGGCTCCGCGCCGCCA
Organism: Postelsia palmaeformis; assembly: GCA_037834295.1. NCBI lineage: Eukaryota > Phaeophyceae > Laminariales > Laminariaceae > Postelsia > Postelsia palmaeformis. The sequence goes on along the minus strand of JBBMHQ010091118.1, from coordinate 519 downwards.
TCTCCAACAGCACCACGCCCAGCGACCACACATCAGCCGCCACTCCGTATCCCGCACCCGCAAGCCGCTCGGGAGACATGTACCGTATCGTCCCAACCATCGTTTGTGCCAGATCCTGTCATGGCGTCCGGTAGCGGCGAAGGGAGGCGGGTGCGTGAGCAATAACCGCTCGAAAAAATGACACAAACCGACGGCTTCCCCACGGTTTCCCAAGGTTTCTCACCCCGCGGGGTTTCTCCCGGGTCTTTCTTTTCTCAGAGTTTCCCCCATGTTTTCTAAGGACTTCTAAAAGGTCTCCCAATATACTCTGTTGCCTCAGCCTTGGGTGGCACTGCTGTAGGATAGCCCTCACGCCCGGCACCAAGCGACGCAACGCTAAGGGTGGTTCTTATCGAGCAAATAAAAAATGAAGACAAAAAATGAAAATAACGAGCAGCCTTTCGTTTCCAGATAAAAAACGCAGTTGGTTCCAAACGACAGCCAACTTTATCTGAAAACAAAAACGAAAATAGGAGTAAA